>JAWPHD010013490.1:0-67915 GCA_037043455.1 Cyrtodaria siliqua | reverse complement strand
CTACAAGGAAGCCCATGAACAAATTTGGTTGTGGTAGGATAAGAAATGTAAGAGATATAGACTTGTAAACACAGCTTACACGCAAACCTTGATGTGGGACGCCGACGCCAACGCCGACGCCGGGGTGATTACATAAGCTCTCTTATTCTTCGAATAGTCGAGCTAAAAAGTCATGTAAATGTAACAATTAAAGTTATCTGCCCTTTGCTTGGATGGGGAAGTTCACATCCACATTTGCTTGATGTACTACCCAAGAAACAACTATACGCAAAGGTTGAAAGGTCTTAGTGCATACAATTTGTGAAAAAGTGACCTAAACACAAAAGTTTAAGGTAAAAATTATAAGGTTATTTTCCCTTTGCTTGGAGGGTCAAGGTCACATCCTTGCTATGTCACGTTGCGATGTACCACCCAAGATACAACTATAAACAAAGTTTGAAAGGTCTACCGTAATGCATACAGTTTGTGAAAAAGTGACCTAAACGCAAAAGTTGAACGTAAAATTAAATTATCTGCCCTTTGCTTGGAAGGTCAAGGTCACTTCCAAATTTGCTTTGTCACGTTGTGATACAACTATAAGCAAAGTTTGAAAGGTCTAGTGCATACAGTTTGTGAAAAAATGACCCAAACGCAAAACTTGAATGTTGACATTTTCGCCTTCGCCGCTGGAAAAGCAACACCTATGACTCTTTTCTTCTTCGAAAAGGCGAGACAAAAACTGCTTATTTTGGTATAAAATGTAGATTTACTTAACATGTTTTCTACCTCAGAAGACATCAAATTGTCAAGAAAGTAAAAGTCAGTGTATGTATAAACCAGGATCATTATATATTATATATGTATTAAGCGACCACTCAAGGAAGTGTCTAAAAATGGTCGCTTAATAAAACGGTCATAGAATAGAACGGATATAAAACAATATCCAAAAATAGCGCTGTCCAAATTTGAGCCTACTTATAAAGTACCGTGACAAAAGCGAAAGTAAATATTCAGCTGAAAATTACATCGTAAATGCATGTTTTATGACACAAAGGCTTGTAAAATTCCACTCGTCCACTCGTCATGAGTGACTTGTCAGGCCGGGCGAGTGGATATTTCCTTCTGGTCGTCATTAAGGACGAGTGACTTTTGACATTAGTAACAAAATAAATCAAGTCTTTATTGTTTCCTTTTATTCTGGCGAAGAAATTCCACAAAGCGTTTGCTTAAACTAAATAAATAGCCGATAAATTACTCAAATATTGGTTACCCATGGTTACTTTGGTGATAGGGTATAAAGCCGAGATTTCCAAAGTTCATAGACTGTGTCGTCATCGATTTATCCAATATTAAACTTGTAGTTTTTATCAATAAAACACTGTAACCGGACCATTTTACCTGATACGAAAGGAAATAGACATGTCTATAGAATGTTTTTGGAGGAGAGTTGGAGATGACGAAAAAAAATAAAAATAGAGAAAGTGAATAGACAATTGCATAAATTAAAACTGCAATAAAAGCAGTATAATAATAGTACCAAATGCTAGTGTGTTTTGCATGAGAAAAGACTGGAGGATACACAGTTGTATTATCACAGTCACTTACATAAACAGTTGCTTTTGAAATGTTAAAATGATGTCATATCTTATTGTAAGTGCCTTTCATAATTAAGTGGACAAGCTAGTCATACCTTAGATGGGATCTAGTCATTTATTTGATACTTTGATGATGTTACATGTAGTTTGTTTATCTAAATAAAGTGTTCTTGATTGACACTGATATAACTTGTCTAGCACTAGCGGTAAGCAAAAATATGAAGGTGATTCCTGTTCAAAATTAAAGGCGAGTACAAAGGTGATATTGGCAAGTGGATTTTTTTTTCACTAGTCCTACAGGACTAGCTGTAAAAATTGTATAGGCCTGACACAGTTGTTGGAGAAAAACAGTTGTGTTTCAAACATTTATTTCTCGCAAGATTGTGTAGATCTTATTTAATTGAACGGTCAGCTATTGCCTGGTGGTGATAAGCTATAACTTCTGGATGGCTTCTAACAAGTGCAATACATGATAGGTATGCTAGGTTGATATGTCTGGTTCTGTTAGTGGCCTGCATGGTCAATTACTGGTTGTTTTACTGACCTGGATTGATGGCCGCTGGTGGAGGGGGTGGAAGGGGTTCTCCACGTTCCATGGCAATTTGGGCTCCTCTAGCATTCCGGATGTTTGATATAAACTGTTCATGTTGTTCCTTCCAGTGTGATTTGGGCTTTTTGTCCGGCTGGGAATCATATATACATGTACATGTTAGACAATTTCCATTATCTACAGTAGTTTTCACTAATCCCATCATTGTATATAGAGTCAAATATTCTTTCATAATAATATTTCATTGAAACTAAGAAACAAGAGGCCCAAGAGGGCCTGTGGATGCTCTACTGGCTCAAGACAGTTTTTGTATAAGGGGCCATAAGTCTTTCAAAAATCATTCAACCAGAACATGGCAATGACAGGTGCAACTAGGCTTAGTACCAATTCTCGCCAAGATTCGCTGAAATCTGGCAAAGAATTCAGAAGAGACTAATCTGGACAAAGCTTGTGTATTAAAACATTTAAAGGGTCACAATTCTGCCAAAAATTATTCATCCGAAATATGGCGATGATCTGCACAACTAGGCTTGATACTGATCATCCTTGTCAAATTTCGTCTATATCCAGCCAGGGGTTCAGGAGAACTAGCCCGGAAAAAAATTGTGGTATCAAAATCCTTTAAAGGGCCATAACTCTGCCAAATATAAGTAAACCGGAACGTGACAATGATATGCACAACTAGGCTTGGTGCTGATCATCCCTGCAAAGTTTCATTGAAATCAGGCGAGGGGTTCAGGAAAAGTAGATCAGACAAAGTTTGTGTATTAAAACCATTAAAGGGTCATAATTCTGCCAAAAAAAATCATTTAACCAAAATAAGGCAATGATTTGCACAACTAGACATGGAATTGATCATCCCTAAAAAGCTTCATTTAAATCCGGTCAGGGGTTCAGGAGAACTAGTCAGAACAAAGTTTGTGTATTAAAACCTTTAAAGGGCCATAACTCCGCCAAAATCATTCAACTGGAACACAGTGACTATGTACAACTAGGCTTGTACTGATCATCCCTGCATAGTTTCAATGAAATCCGGCCAAATGAAGGCCCTTTCGTCTTAATGAGGCCAAGATGTACAATATTTCAGAAAATCAAGGGCCATGACTACGTTGAAATCGTCCAATCTGGATGGTTTTCAAACTTGTCCAAGCTTTCATTCATATTAACAATCTGGTAAAGTTTCTTAAAGATCGGATGAAAGATGAAGGCCCTATCGTCTTAACGAGGCAAAATATAGGGTTTTTAACTAAATCAAGGGCCATAACTCATCTGTTACTGGTCCGATCTGGCTGTTTTCGAAATTTTCTGAGCTGTTATTTATATAAACAATCTGGTAAAGTTTGGTAAAGATTGGATGAAAGATGAAGGCCCTATCATCTTAATGAGGCAAAATATAGCATTTTTAACTAAATCAAGGGCAATAATTCCACTGTTACTGGTTTTCGAACTTGTCCGAGCTTTCATTGATATTAACAATATGTGCAAGTTTGGTAAAGATCAAATAATAAATGAAGGTGATAGAGTGTTCACAAGGCTTAATATGGCATTTTTCAGAAAAAAACAAGGGCCATAACTCCGGTGAAATTATTTTGATCTTGCCGGTTTTCGAACTTGTCCGAGCTTTCATTGATAGTTAAGACACTGGCAAAGTTAAGTAAAAGTCCAATTAATATTGAAGGCCCTGGAGTGTTCACAAGGCAGAAAATAGCACTTTTCAGGAAAAAACAAGGGTCATAACTCCGGTGTTACTGATCCGATTTAGCTGGTTTTCGAACTTGTTTGAGCTTTCACTGATATTAACAATCTGTGCTAGTTTGGTAAAGACCAAATAATATATGAATGTGCTAGAGTGTTCACAAGGCAGAAAATGGCATTTTTTAGAAAAATACAAGGGCCATAACTCTGGTGTTACTGACCCAATTTAGCTGATTTTCGAACTTGTCCAAGCTATCGTTGGTATTAACAATATGTGCAAGTTTGGTAACGATCAAATAATAAATGAAGGTGCTAGAGTGTTCACAAGGCTTAATATGGCATTTTTCAGCAAAACAAGGGCCATAACTCCGGTGAAATTTATCCGATCCGGCTGGTTTTCGAACTTGTCCGAGCTTTCATTGATATAAAGACACTGGCAAAGTTTCGTAAAGATTCGATTAATAATGAAGGCCCTAGAGTGTTCACAAGGCAAAAGTTAACAGACGGACGGACGACGGACGGACGGACGACGAACAACTCGCCATACCATAAGATCTGCTGGCCTTTGGCCAATAGAGCTAAAAATGTTGACGCTTTCTTTTAATTTATTTCTAAATGTTGGCAGTAAGGCTGCGTATCGGTCAGAATGATCGATACGATATTTGTATCGATACAAAATGATCGATATTCGATATATCATATGATATGTTTTCAGCAGTAATAAAAGACTAAAATGTAAACGTTTCGTCATTTATTCATTCAAAAAGTAAACACAGAAGCTTTATCTGAATTCTTTTTCAAGAATATCATTGCATCCAAGGCATCATCATTCAGGCACGATATCTCTGCTGATAGAATATACCCAGATGTCGAAAAATACAGATGTCGAAAATGCAATCAATCGCCAGAAAAAGTACAAACAATGAGACGCTGAGTGCATCTTGTATATGCAGAGTTGACTCGACTGATACATACAATGAATAAATTTCGAAACAAATACATATTTCAAACTTTTAATGCATTTAATCACAAGTTTTGTTCGGTTTGTTGTCCGAAAGTCAACAGTTTTCCTACCGACATAAATACTAAATACCCATAATCCTTAGCCATGTATATATCTTTTAACAAGGCGGCACTAATAACGGGTTTATGACCCGAAATTCTTTACCATCTTTCTGATTATTTCTGACTAAAGAACCCATCGATGTAATAATAAACCTCAGAATAGTAAAATTTGTTCCAAAGAAAGACTAATTAAAAAGAAAATTTTAATTTCCAGTATATTATGTTCGTTCGCCGCAAAGACGGTAATAGGAACCGCCATATAACTGTCGTGACCCAGTATACATAATCCGGGCATTCAAATATTCCCACATTCGTTTTTCCAAAACAAAACAAAAAGTCTTCTGCTTCGATTTTTTCTAAAGTTATTGAATAATTATGCATTAAAATGACTGCAATTAGAAAAAGTATATATTTATTATTTATCAACAATATAATCTGAAAAAAACAAGAGGCCCAAGAGGGCCTGTGGACGCTCTACTGGCTAACACGGCTCTTATAACATCAATGAAGCGAGTGACTGCCATTTACGTTTTTTTTTAAAGTTTCGGGCAAAAAACAGGTTTTTACCTAAATCAAGGGCCATAACTAAAGAATTTGGTAAAGTTTGGTAAAGATCAGATGAAAAAAGAAGGCCCTACCGTATTAACGAGGCAAAATATAGCATTTTTAACGAAATTAAGAGCCGTAACTCCTCTGTTACTGGTCCGACTGGACCAACATAGAGCTAAAAAAATAAATAAATAATAATAATAATTAAAAAAAAAAAAAAAAATGATCAGAAAGAATAAAAAAAAAAAAAAGAATAAAAAAAAAATAAAAAAAAATAAAAAATAAAAATAAAAAAAAAGTAAAAAAAAAAAAAAATAAAGTAAAAAAAAAAAAAATGAAATAAAAAAAAAAAAAAAAATAATATAAAAAAAAAGAACGTCATAAAATCTGCTAAAGTTTGGCAAAGATCAGATGCAAAAAGAAGGCCCTATCGTATGACGAGGCAAATTATAGCATTTTTAAACAAAACAAGAGGCCCAAGAGGGCCTGTAGACGCTCTACTGGCTAACACGGCTCTTATAACATCAATGAGGCGACTGACTGCCATTTAAGTTTTTTTGAAAGTTTCGGGCAAAAAACAGCTTTTTAACTTTATCATGGGCCATAACTAAAGAATCTGGTAAAGTTTGGTAAAGATCAGATGAAAAATGAAGGCCCTACCGTATAAACGAGGCAAAATATAGCATGTTTAACTAAATCAAGAGCCATAACTCCTCGGTTACTGGTCCGACTGGTCCAACATAGAGCTAAAAAAATAAAAAAAATGAAAATATTTTTTTTTAGAGAATAATAATAATCAAAAAAAAAATGAAAAAAAAAATGAATCAATTAAAAAAAAAAAGTAAAATTACAAAAATAAATAATAATAATAAATAAATAAAAGAAAAAAAATCAATCAATTAAAAATAAAAAAATTTAAAAAAAATTAAAAAAAAAAATTTTTAAAGAAAAAACAAAAAAAAATCAATAAATAAATATTAAAAAAATAAGAAACATGAATAAAAAAATAAATAAATCAATAAATAAAAAAAAAAAAATTAAAAATAAAGAAAAAAATAAATAAAAGTAAAAAAAAAATATAAAAAAAAAAAAATAAAAATAAAAAAATAAGAAAATTTAAAAATAAATAAAAATAATAACGTAAAAAAAAAAGTCATAAAATCTGCTAAAGTTTGTCAAAGATCAGATGCAAAATGAAGGCCCTATCGTATGACGAGGCAAATTATAGCATTTTTAACAAAATCAATGGCCATAACTCCGCTGTTTATGGTTCGATCTGGCTGGTTTTCAAACTTGACCAAGCTTTCATAGACATTAACAATCTGATAAAGTTTGGTAAAGATCGGATGAAAAATGAAGGCCCTATCGTCTTAACGAGGCAAAATATATCATTTTGAACTAAATCAAGGGCCATAACTCCGCTGTTACTGGTCCGATATGAATCTTTTTCGAACTTGATCGAGCTTTCATTGTTATTAACAATCTGATAAAGTTTGCTAAAGATCGGATGAACAATGAAGCCCCTATCATCTTAACGAGGCAAAATATAGCATTTTTAACGAAATCAAGGGCCATAACTCCGCTGTTACTGGTCCAATATGGATGGTTTTCGAACATGTTCGAGCTTTCAACGGCATTTACAATATTATAAAGTTTGGTAAAGATCGGATGAACAATGAAGCCCCTATCGTCTTGAGGAGGCAAAATATAGCATTTTTAACTAAATCAAGGACCATAACTCTGCTGTTACTGGTCCTATCTGGCTGGTTTTCGAACTTGTCTGAGCTTTCATTGATATTAACAATGTGGTAAAGATAGGATGAAAAATGAAGTCCCTATCGTTTTAACGAGGCAAAATATAGCAATATAGCATTTTTAACTAAATCAAGGGCCATAACTCCGCTGTTACTTGTCCGATCTGGCTGGTTTTCGAAGTCATCCGAGCTTTCATTGATATTAACAACCTGTTAAAGTTTGGTAAAGATCGGATAGAAAAATGAAGGCCCTATCGTCTTAACGAGGCAAAATATAGCAATATAGCATTTTTAACTAACTCAAGGGCCATAACTCCGCTGTTTCTTGTCCGATTTGGCTGGTTTTCGAACTCATCCAAGCTTTCATTGATATTAACAACCTGTTAAAGTTTGGTTAATATCGGATGAAAAATGAAGGCCCTATCGTCTTAACGAGAGAAAAGTTAACGACGGACGGACGACGGACAACAGACGGACGACGGACAACTCGGCATCACATAAGCTCTGCTGGCCTTCGGCCAGTAGAGCTAATAAAGGGCCATAACTATGCTGTTAGTAGTTCGTTCTTGCTGGTTTTCGAACTTGACAATGCTTTCATAGACATTAACAATCTGATAAAGTTTGGTAAAGATCGGATGAAAAATGAAGGCCCTATCGTCTTAACGAGGCAAAATATAGCATTTTGAACTAAATCAAGGGCCATAACTCCGCTGTTACTGGTCCGATATAAATGTTTTTCAAACTTGTCCGAGCTTTCATTGATATTAACAATCTGATAAAGTTTGGTAAAGATCAGATGAACAATGAAGCCCCTATCGTCTTAACGAGGCAAAATATAGCATTTTTAACTAAATCAAGGGCCATAACTCCGCTGTTACTGGTCCGATATGACTGGTTTTCGAACTTGTCCGAGCTTTCATTGATATTAACAATGTGGTAAAGTTTGGTAAAGATAGGATGAAAAATGAAGGCCCTATCGTCTTAACGAGGCAAAATATAGCATTTTTAACTAAATCAAGGGCCATAACTCAGCTGTTACTGGTCCGATCTGGCTGGTTTTCGAACTTGTCCGAGCTTTCATTGATATTAACAACCTGTTAAAGTTTGGTAAAGATCGGATGAAAGCCCTATCATCTTAACGAGACAAAAGTTAACGACGGACGACGGACGGACGACGGACAACTCGCCATCCCATAAGCTCTGCTGGCCGTAGAGCTAAAAATGATTTCAGATTACATTGCTGATAAACTTAATTCATTGAAACCTAATTTCAATGAACCTCGGGGCGGGGCCAAATTTGACAATAGTGTCACCATTTGAACAAACTTGATTGAGGACCATAAGCTTATAGCAAATGCAAAATATTAAACCTCTGGCTCTTGCAGTTCCTGAGAAGAAGATTATTTTAAGTTTTTCCCTATACAAGCCTATGTAAAACTGTGACCCCGGGGCAGGGCCAAATGTGACCCCTGGGTCACCATTTGAACAAACTTGGTAAGGGACCTTAATCTTATAGTAAATGCAAAATATTAAACCTCTGGCTCTTGTAGTTACAGAGAAGTTTTGTTTTTAAACAAATCCTATATAAGTCTATGTAAAACTGTGAACCCCGGGACGGGCCAAAATTTGACACCAGGGTCACCATTTGAACAAACTTGGTAGAGTACCATAAGCTTATAGCAAATGCAAAATATTAAACCTCTGGCTCTTGCAGTTCCAGAGAAGAAGATTTTTTTCAGTTTTTCCCTATACAAGCCTATGTAAAACTGTGACCCCCGGGGCAGGCCCAAATGTGACCCCAGGGTCATCATTTGAACAAACTTGGTAAAGGACCATATATTTACCATTATAGTAAATGCAAAATATTAAACCTTAATTTTTTTCCTATACAAGTCTATGTAAAACTGTGACCCCCAGGGCAGGGCCAAATTTGACATCAGGGTCACCATTTGAACAAACTTGGTACAGGACCAAAAGCTTATAGCAAATGCAAAATATTCAACATCTGGCTCTTGTAGTTTTAGAGAAGATTTTTTTTTATTTATTGACATCTGAAATATTGCTAAAATTGCTTTTTTAGCATGTTTTGAGGGGTGGGTAATTTTAAAGAAATGGGACTAAAGTTGTACAGAAAATGCTTTTTGATGTTTTTATTTGGTATGGAAACGTGTAATTTTATTGTCTTCTAAGAAATGTATGACACAATGATGTTGTGATTTATTTTTGCTCAAGGATTCAGGCTAAGGGATTGTCATGGGTTTGATTATTGAGAACTGTATATTAAACTGTGGAGTGCCCCCTGTGTGCCTTGTGGTTTCAGAGAAGAAGATTTTTTAAGTTTTTCCCTATGTAAAACATATGACCCCTGGGACGGGGCAAAATGTGACCCCAGGGTCACCATTTGAACAAACTTGGTAAAGGACCATAAGAGTATTGTAAATGCAAAATATTAAACCTCTGGCTCTTGTAGTTCCAGAGAAGAAGACTTTAATGTTTTTCCTACATAAGTCTATGTAAAACTGTGATCCCCGGGGGCGGGGCCAAATTAGACCCCAAGGTCACCATTTGAACAAACTTAGTAGAGGACAATAAGCTGACGCTACATGTAATACATGATAGCTCTGTTTCTTGTGGTTTCAGAGAAGAAGATTTAAAAAAAAAAAATCCTATATAAGTCTATGAAAAACATGAACAATCTCAATATACAAACTTTGGACCCCCGGGGCATGGCCATTTTTAATCCCGGGTACTTCATTTGAACAAACTTCATAGTTTAGGTGTTGGCAATCATTTTAAAAGAAAAACTGTTGAAATCTGTCCAGCGGTTCATGAGAAGATTTTTTAAGGTTTCTACCATATATGGTAATGGCGGCCATCTTGGATGTCGCGCAGACCTAATTTTAACAAATCTATAAAGAATTCATCTAAGGATCATCCATGTGAAGTTTGGTCAAAATTGGTCAAGCGGTTTCTGGGAAGAAGTCGTAGGAAGAAAAGTTAACGCCGACGACGGACAGACGACGGACGGACTAAGAGTGATTCCAATAGATCAACTTGAGCCTTCGACTCAGGTAATCTAAACAAGAGGCCCAAGAGGGCCTGTGGACACTCTACTGGCTCAAGATAAAGTTTAATGTATAAGGGGCCATAAGTCTTTCAAAAATCATTCAACCGGAACATGGTGATGATATATGCAACTAGGCTTGGTACTGATCATCCCTGCAAATGTTTCGTTGAAATCCAGCCAGAGGTTCAGGAGAATAACTGAGGGCTATAACTCTGCCAAATATCTGTAAACCGGAACGCGACGATGACATGCACAACTAGGCTTGGTGCTGATCATCCCTGCAAAGTTTCACTGAAATCTGGCAAGGGGTTCAGGAGAAGTAGATCAGACAAAGATTGTGTATTAAAACCTTTAAAGGCCATAATTCTGCCAAAAAATCATTCAACCGGAATACGGCAATGATTTGCACAACTAGACATAGAATTGATCATCCCTAAAAAGCTTCGTTTAAATCCGGCCAGGGTTTCAGGAGAACTAGTTGGAACAAAGTTTGTGTATTAAAACCTTTAAAGGGCCATAACTCCGCCAAAAATCATTCAACCGGAACACAGCGATGATTTGGACAACTAGACATGGAACCGATCATCCCTAAAAAGTTTCGTTTAATCCGGCCAGGGGTTCAGGAGAACTAGTCAGTCAATGAAATCCGGCCAAATGAAGGCCATTTCGTCTTAATGAGGCCAAGATATAGCAAAATCAAAATCCGATGTAAATGGTCCAATCTTGATGGTTTTCGAACTTGTCCAAGCTTTCATTGATATTAAGAATCTGGTAAAGTTTCTTAAAGATGAAGGTCCTATCGTCATAGGATTTTTAACTAAATCAAGGGCCATAACTCCACTGTTACTGGTCTGATCTGGGTGGTTTTTTGAACTTGTCCGAGCTTGATATTAACAATCTGGTAAAGTTTCATAAAGATTGCATGAAAAATGAAGACCCTATCATCTTAATGAGGCAAAATATAGCATTTTTAACTAAATCAAGGGCCATAATTCTTCTGTTACTGGTCCGATCTGGCTGGTTTTCGAACTTGTCTGAGCTGTCATTGATATAAATGATATAAACAATCAGGTAATGTTTCGTAAAGATCGGATGAAAGATAAACAATCAGGTAATGTTTCGTAAAGATCGGATGAAAGATGAAGGCCCTATCGAATTAACGAGGCAAAATATAGCATTTTTAACTAAATCAAGGGCCATAATTCTTCTGTTACTGGTCCGATCTGGCTGTTTTTCAAATCTGTCCGAGCTTTCATTGATATTAACAATCTGGCAGAGTTTCAAACAGATCACATGAAAAATGAAGGCCCTATCATCTTAACGAGGCAAAATATAGCATTTTTAACTAAATCAAGGGCCATAACTCCACTGTTACTGGTCCGATCTGGCTGGTCTTCGAACGTGTCCAAGCTTTCATTTATATAAACGATCTGGTACAGTTTGGTAAAGATCGGATGAAAGATGAAGGCCCTATCGTCTTAACGAGGCAAAATATAGCATTTTTAACTAAATCAAGGGCCATACAGATCTCTGCTGTTAATGGTCCGATCTAGCTGGTTTTTGAACTTGTCCCAGCATTTCATTTATATAAACAATCTGGTTAAGTTTGGTAAAGATCGGATGAAATATGAAGGCCCTATCTACTTAACGAGGCAAAATATAGCATTTTTAACTAAATCAAGGGCCATAACTCCACTGTTACTGGTCCGATCTGGCTTTCTGATCTGATTTTCGAATTTGCCAGAGCTTTCATTGATATTAACAATCTGGTAAAGTTTCGTAAAGATTGCATGAAAAATGAAGGCCCTATCATCTTAACAAGGAAAAATATAGCATTTTTTAACTAAATCAAGGACCATAACTCCGCTGTTGCTGGTCCGATCTGGCTCGTTTTCAAACTTGTCCGAGCTTTCATTTATATAACCAATTTGGTAAAGTTTGGTAAAGACTGGATAAAAGAGGAAGGCTCTATCGTCTTAACGAGGCAAAATATAGCATTTTTAACTAAATCAAGGGCAATAACTCCACTGTTCCTGGTCCGATCTAGCTGGTTTTCGAACTTGTCTGAGATTTCATTAATATTAACAATCTGTGCAAGTTTGGTAAAGATCAAATAATGAAGGTGCTAGAGTGTTCACAAGGCTTAATATGGCCTTTTTTCAGCAAAACACGGGCCATAACTCTGGTGAAATTATTCCTATCTGGCTGGTTTTCAAACTTGTCTGAGCTTTCATTGATATAAAAACACTGGCAAAGTTTCGTAAAGATCTGATTAATATTGAAGGCCCTAGTGTTCACAAGGCAGAAAATAGCATTTTTCAGAAAAAACAAAGGCAATAACCTCGGTGTTACTGATCCGATTTGGCTGGTTTTCAAACTAGTCTGAGCTTTCATTGATATAAAGACACTGGCAAAGTTCCGTAAAGATCCGATTAATATTGAAGGCCCTAGAGCGTTCACAAGGCAGAAAATGGCGTTTTTCAGAAAAATAAAAGGGCCATAATTCTGGTGTTACTGACCTAATTTAGCTGATTTTCAAACTTGTCCAAGCTTCCATTGGTATTAACAATCTGTACAAGTTTGGTAAAGATCAAATAATAAATGAAGGTGCTGGACCGTTCACAAGGCAGAAAATAGCATTTTTCAGGAAAAAAGGGCCATAACTCCGGTGTTACTGATCCGATTTGGCTGGTTTTGTGAACTTGTCCAAGCTTTCATTTATAAAGATCGGATGAAAGATAAAGGCCCTATCGTCGTTTGAAATTTCCTTAAATTTGACCTAGTTTTAGCCATGACGGCCATCTTGGATGACTGGCGGCCATAAAAAAAACAAATCTGAGAGGGGCCCTCCCAAGTAACATTGCGATGAAGTTTCATCAAAATCCTTCAAGCGGTTTCAGAGGAGATGTCGATTTTATAAAATTGCATAAGTAGAGCTAAAAATAGGAGCATAGGGGATGTGAGCGGGAGGAAATAGGTTGGTCAGTATAACAAGATATTTTAGACCCAGATAAACGACCTTGACAAACCGGCCTGACTTAAGTTTTCGTGAAGAAAAAAATAAGTATTTAACCCATATAATGACCTTCAGTGTGACCTTGACCTTTATATTTTAGTACGGTCATGTTGATGTTGTCATGATAAGTATATATTGAAAGTCTGCTGAAGAAATATCAAGAAATGAGAATGTTATATCTGCAGTAGTGGGAAAGAAATAGGCCGGACCATTCTTTGCCTCTTTTAATAACATATTCATATTTTTAAAATACTGTATTTCCCCGAATTAGAGTGCCTCCCTTAATTGCAACGCCCCCAGCCTTTACAACAATTTTAAACAAGAGGTCAATGACCTTGAAGCTCTACTGATTGATTTTGATTTCAGGAAGTAGTCGCTACAAACTTGTTTTTTTATTTATTTTTAGCCGTGGCGGCCATCTTGAATTTCCGGCCGACCTGAAATTTTGCTAGGATCAATAAGACTTCAAGAGCAACATTCCTGTGAAGTTTCATGAAAATCCGTCAAGTAGTTTCAGAGGAGTAGTCGCTACAAGTTTTCATTATATAACTCTATGTAAACAAAGATGGCCGCTGGCAGCCATGTTTAACGTTGCATCAAAACGAATTTCGACAAGGACCAACATCATGTCATGCTGATCATTTTAGAAAAAGTCCCATATCAATATCTCTTATAGTTTTCAAGAAGTAGTCGCTACAAACTTATTTATTTTAAATATATTTTAAGCTGTGGCGGCCATCTTGAATTTCCGGCGAGCCTGAATTTTTTCTAGGATCAACCAGACATCAAGAGCAACATTCCTGTGAAGTTTCATGAACATCCGTTAAGTAGTTTCAGAGGAGTAGTCGCTACACGTTTTTACTATATAACTCTATGTAACCAAAGATGGCCACTGGCAGCCATGTTTAACGTCGAATCAAAATAATGTTCGACTCGGATCAACATCATGTCATGCTCATCATTTTAGAAAAAGTCCCATATCAATATCACTTATAGTTTTCAAGCAGTAGTCGCTACAAACTTATTTTTTAAAAATCTATTTTTAGCTGTGACGGCCATCTTGAATTTCTGGCCAATCTGAAATTTTGCTAGGATCAATTAGACATCAAGAGCAACATTCCTGTGAAGTTTCATGAAAATCCGCCAAGTAGTTTCAGAAAAGTGGTCCCTACAAGTTTTTTCTATATAACTCTATGTAAACAAAGATGGCCGCTGGCAGCCATGTTAAACGTTGAATCAAAACGATTTTTGAGAAGGACCAACATCATGTCATACTGATCATTTTAGAAAAATCCCATATCAATATCACTTATAGTTTTTAAGAAGTAGTCGCTAAAAACTTGTATTTTAAAAATCAATTTTTAGCTTTGGCGGCCATCTTGGATTTCACATCAACATGAATTTTTGCTAGGATCAACTAGACTTCATGGGCAACATTTCTGTAAAGTTTCATGAATATCCAGCCAGTAGTTTTAGAGGAGTAGTCGCTACAAATAAAAGTTTACGGACGGACAGACAAACGGACAGACAGACAGACAGCCTTTGAGGTACGGACCTGGGTTTTGCGCGCGACACATCGTCTTGTTATGGTGATCACTTGTGCCTAGTTATTTAAAAATCCCTGCAGGGGTTGTGACGTTACGGTCCGGATAGGAAATTGCGTACCTGTTTTTGACCTATGAACTTCAAGTGTGACCTTGACCTTTGAGGTATGGACCTGGGTTTTGTGCGTGACACATCGTCTTGTTATGGTGATCACTTGTGCCAAGTTATTTGAAAATCCCTGCAGGGATTTTCGGGGGCACAAAAATTGAATGATCTTCAAAATTCAATACATTTCTGATATTTTGTATCCAAAAATGCCCCCAAAAAAAATCAAAATGCAACATAAACAAGAAATCGGTAGAACTGATGGATGCTCCCCGAAATGTATCCTCAACTTATCATATGGCCGTCTATCACCCAGCAGTATTCAATTTGCAGTTCCGTAAGTAGTTGTTGACTTATGCTCTGGACAAGAATTCTAAGTATAAAATTACAAAGGGTAATGACTCTAATTAAATGAAGACAATATTACAGTTCTTGCACTCTGCACTTCCTCTCAATGCCCTCTATCATTGTTTGAAGTTTCATTGTGTGAAGTTTCATTATAGTCCCATCAGTAGTTTTGAGTTATGCTCCGGACAGCAAATCTGAGTATAAAATTAAAATGGGCTATAACTCTAATTTGAATGAATTCAGAGTTACAGTTCTTGCACTCTGCACTTTCTCTCATTGCCCTCTATCTTCATTGCTCTCTATCATTCTGTGATGTTTCATTGTAGACTCATCAGTAGTTTTTGAATTATGCTCCGGACAAGAATTCTAAGTATAAAACTACAAAGGGCAATAACTCTGATTTGAATGAAGACAGAGTTACGGTTCTTGCACTCTGCACTTCCTCTCATTGTCCTCTATCACTGTATGAAGTTTCATTGAAGTCCCATCAGTAGCTTTTGAAGTTATGCTACGGACAAGAATTCTTTACAAAGGGCAATAACTCTATTTTGAATGAAAACAGAGTTACGGTTCTTGCACTCTGCATTCCCTCTATCATTGTGTGAAGCTCCATTATAGTCACATTAGTAGTTTTGAAGTTATGCTCCGGACAAAAGTGATATGGACGGACAGAAGGACGGATGGCCAAAGCGGCGACTATATGCTCCCCCGAAAATTTCACGGAGCATATATATATATATATTGTTTTTTAATTGTACAAGAGCCCCAACTTGGTATTTTGCATAGTGCTCATGTGGGGTATGTATATGTGCTACTATTAGGGGAAAAAATATGTATATAGTAGGGGGAAGAAATATGTCATCCCATTCTATCCCACCTTCTAATAACACACTCATATATTCAAAATATGTCTGTTATATCACAGAAGGGGGAAAAAGTAGGTTGTCCCATTGTTTCCCACCTTCTAATAACATACTCATATATTTAAAATAGGTCTATGTTATATCACAGTAGGGGGAAGAAATAGGTCATTCCATTCGTTCCGACCTTCTAATAACACACTCATATATTTAAAATATGTCTGTTATATCTGAAGTAGGGGGAAGAAATAGGTTATCCCATTCTTTCCCACCTTCTAATAACACACTCATATATTTAAAATGTTTTATGTTATATTGCAGTAGGGGAAGAAATAGGTCATTCATTCTTTCCCACCTTCTAATAACACACTCATATATTTAAAATGTCATATGTTATATCGCAGAAGGGGAAGAAATAGGTCATTTCATTCTTACCCACCTTCTAATAACACTCTCAATTATTTGAAATATTTCTATGTTATATCACAGTAGGGGAAAGAAATAGGTCATCCCATTCTTTCCCACCTTCTAATAACACACTCATATATTTAAAATATGTCTTATGTTATATCGCAGTAGGGGGGAATAAATAGGTCATCCCATTCTTACCCACCTTCTAATAACACACTCATATATTTAAAATATGTCTATGTTATATTGCAGTAGGGGAAGAAATAGGTCATTCCATTCTTTCCCACCTTCTAATAACACACTCAATTATTTGGAATATTTCTATGTTATATCACAGTAGGGGGAAGAAATAGGTCGTCCCATTCTTTCCCACCTTCTAATAACACTCTCATATATTTAAAATAGGTCTATGTTATATCACAGTAGGGGGAAGAAATGGGTCATCCCATTTTTTCCCACCTTCTAATAACGTTCTCATATATTTAAAATATGTCTATTTTATATCAGCAGTAGGGGGAAGAAATAGGTCGTCCCATTCTTTCCCACCTTCAAATAACCCTCTCATATATTTAAAATAGGCCTGTTATATCTGCAGTAGAGGGAAGAAATAGGTCATCCCATTATTTCCCAACTTTTAATAACACTCTCATATATACAAAATATGTCGTATGGTATATCGCCAGTAGGGGGAAGAAATAGGCCATCCCATTCTTTCTCCTCTCTCATAACACACTCATATATTTAAAATAAGTATATGTTATATCGCAGTAGGGGGAAGAAATAGGTCATAGGTAATGATGATTTGAGAGAGGTGTGTGGTGGAGGGTGGAACCGGGGGTGGGTGGGTGACTAAAAGACTAACCTTTTTCTGAGCCGCTTTTATCTGTTTGAGACTAAGGTCCTCAGTAACCCTTTGTTTTGCTGGATCAAATGGCTTTCTCTTCTTCTGAACATTCTTACATGCGGGCTCATGCTTTGCCTAAGAAGAAAATATAAAAGCAAAATGATGAAAGCAGGATTAAAGTCATACAAATATTAAAATATACTTCTCACAAATGTTCAAACATGCTGCATAACCCTAATTTTATAATTCCAGGACTAGCAGTTTAAATAAATAAATAACGCTCAAAACTTTAACCATAGTTTAATAAACATTTTTTTCAACCACTGATTTTGTTTAAGACAACATATTTACAAATTAGTTTTAGCAAAGACTGAAAACACCTACAACCTAGTTATTGAAATTATTTCCATTATAAAGTCAGACACAGTAAAAATAACCGTTTCAGTTTTATACATATTATTTTGTATGTCTTAAACCAATATTTTGTGCTTTTTTGATGACACGACTCCATGTTAAACTAATCATTGTAATGAGCATACATTTATATGAATTGTTATTTCACACCTGTTGAATAAAACACAATATTACATACATGTATCTTGCAAGGATTTAATGAGACTGCTGAGGGACAGAAAAATGAAAATTCCTAGGGAAAGATTATCCACCAGCCGGATGTTTTGGAACTTCTTTTTACTTAAAGTTTGTTTTCTTTGCCTATTCAAGTACGGCATAATTGGCGTTTAAAACTGCATACATGTCCGTAAGTCAAGTCAGACAATGTTAGAAAATGAAGTAATTTAGCGAGTGCCTTAACGTCACAGTTGCATCAAACAGTGATTTTGATACCTGCGCATCCTGAGTCTAGGACGCATAATATTTGCTGGGGACTCACAACTGAAACAAATGTTCGTTCGCAGGATGTGTAGTAAATACCACGGCTTTGTGATTTTAATGCGCGCTGGTGTTCAGATTTCTTGTTTCTCTCTAAATTGTGGGCTTTATCTCGAGTGGAGGGTTTGTATTTTCATCTGACCAATCATAATCATCGACCTTACAGTAGTCTCGATCGTCTGTGATGCTTTCTTTTTTTTAAAACAGAAGTTTGTATTTAAAAACAAGAGGTCAATGACCTTGAAGCTCTACTGATAGATTTTTGATAGATAGGTCAACATTCCTGTGAAGTTTCATGAAAATCCATCAAGTAGTTTCATAGTAGTCGCTACAAGTTTTCATTATATAACTCTATGTAAACAAAGATGGCCGCTAGCCGCCATGTTTAATGTCAAATCAAAATAATTTTTGACAAGGATCAACATCATGTCATACTGATCATTTCAGAAAAAGTCCAATATCAATATCACTTATAGTTTTCAAGAAGTAGTTGCTACAAACTTGATTCTGAAAATCTATTTTTAGCCATGGCGGCCATCTTGAATTTCCGGCCGACCTGAAATTTTTCTTGGATCAATTAGACATCAAGAGCAACATTCCTGTAAAGTTTCATGAAAATCCGTCAAGTAGTTACAGAGGAGTAGTCGTTACAAATTTTTAGTAGATAACTCTATGTAAACAAAGATGGCCGATGACAGCCATGTTTAACATTGAATCAAAACGATTTTTTACAAGGACCAACATCATGACATGCTGATCATTTTAGAAAAAGTCCCATATCAATATCACTTATAGTTTTCAAGAAGTAGTCGCCATAAACTTGTTTTTTGAAAATCCATTTATATCCGTGGCAGCCATCTTGAATTTCCGGCCGACCTAAAGTTTTGCTATGATCAATTAGACATCAAGAGCAACATTCCTGTGAAGTTTCATGAAAATCTGTCAAGTAGTTTCAGAGGAGTAGTCGCTACAAGTTTTCATTATATAACTCTATGTAAACAAAGATGGCCGCTGGCAGCCATGTTTAACGTCGAATCAAAATAATTTTCGACAAGAATCAACATCATGTCATACTGATCATTTTAGGAAAAGACACATATCAATATCACTTATAGATTTTAAGAAGTAGTCGCTACAAACTTATTTTTCAAAAATCTATTTTTAGCCGTGGCGGCCATCTTGAATTTCAGGCCGACCTGAAATTTTGCTAGGATCAATAAGACTTCAAGAGCAACATTCCTGTGAAGTTTCATGAAAATCTGTCAAGTAGTTTCAGAGGAGTAGTCGCTACAAGTTTTCATTATATAACACTATGTAAACAAAGATGGCCGCTGGCAGCCATGTTTAACGTCAAATCAAAATAATTTTTAACAAGGATCAACATCATGTCATACTGATCATTTTAGTAAAAGACACATATCAATATCACTTATAGTTTTCAAGAAGTAGTCGCTACAAACTTATTTTTTAAAAATCTATTTTTAGCCGTGGCGGCCATCTTGAATTTCCGGCCAGCCTGAAATTTTTCTAGGATCAACTAGACATCAAGAGCAACATTCCTGTGAAGTTTCATGACTATCCGTCAAGTAGTTTCAGAGGAGTAGTCGCTACAAGTTTTTACTATATAACTCTATGTAACCAAAGATGGCCACTGGCAGCCATGTTTAACGTCGAATCAAAACAGTGTTCGACTCGGATCAACGTCATGTCATGCTCATCATTTTAGAAAAAGTCCCATATCAATATCACTTATAGTTTTCAAGAAGTAGTCACTACAAACTTAGTTTTTAAAAATCTATTTTTAGCTGTGATGGCCATCTTAAATTTCTGGAAGATCTGAAATTTTGCTAGGATCAATTAGACATCAAGAGAAACATTCCTGTAAAGTTTCATGAAAATCCGCCAAGTAGTTTCAGAGGAGTAGTCGCTACAAGTTTTTAATATATAACTCTATGTAAACAAAGATGGCCGCTGGCAGCCATGTTTAACGTTGAATCAAAACGATTTTTGACAAGGACCAACATCATGTCATGCTGATCATTTTAGAAAAAGTTCCATATCAATATCACTTATACTTTTCAAGAAGTAGTCGCTACAAACTTGTATTTTAAAATTCTATTTTTAGCTTTGGCGGCCATCTTGGATTTCACATCAACATGAATTTTTTCTAGGATCAACTAGACTTTATGGGCAACATTTCTGTAAAGTTTCATGAATATCCATCCAGTTGTTTCAGAGGAGTTGTCGCTACAAATAAAAGTTTACGGACAGATGGACAGACGGATGGACGGACGACGCACCACGGCATAAGCTCTGCTGATCTCTGATCAGTCGAGCTAACAAGCATCAAAGATGACCTTGCACACGCTCGCTAATTTGATTCATTCTTTCGGTTTGTTTAGACCAATCAACGACAAGCTGGTGTTGTCTGCTAATATGTCACTGAAGAAAAAGCCTAAAACAGATGCCAAACAGAGTTCTCTGGCTGGATTTCTGGCGAAAAACAGCGATCCAGATCAAAGTACACCTACCGCTTGTTTTCTGACACACTGAGTTTGTGTTTGTTTATTTGATTCACTATACATTTCTTTATTTTTATTTTTTATAGAGATATAGTCTAGGTAGGTACAATCTACAAAACGTATATAGGTTAGGGTACCATTAACAAAATCATATACCGTACAAGTTCATTTCAGGTGAGATAATTTTTCCAAAGGACTCATAAATTCTGAAGGCAGTGAGTCCCAGGACTTAGAATCACCAAGTTGTAAAAAAATCACTGATCAAAGTCATGTTATGTATTTGCTTGATTTGGTTCAAAGATAAACATTATATTTATGTTCCACAATGATTGAAATGAACTGGAACTGATCATACACCCTTAAGAAAATTGTATTTCATAACATTCAAGATATTTCAATAATTAATTCTCCAATTTGTAAAACTTCAATTCACTAATTGGTATTCTTCAGTGTCAATAACGACACACGCTTTGAGGTTCATTCACAAAGGAATTTCATGATGCCCAGTGAAAAACCAGTTCAAATAAGGCCAAAAAAAAAAGTTGTTTGTTTCCGCTAACATTCCCAAAAAAAATAGGGTAGGTAGGTAGGCATAACTTTTTTTTTATTTAAGAGGCAAATTTTGTGCTATAGGTATGTGAACTGACAGCATTGTACACAGTTTATCATTGACAAGGCATGTTTGTGCTACACATGGTATCAACCTACAGCATTGTATACAGTTTATCATTGACAAGGCAAGTTTTGTGCTATACATAGTATCAACCTACAGCATTGTACAAAGTTTATCATTGACAAGGCAAGTTTTATATGTAAAATATGTATACAGTTCACTGTATCTAAACAAAACATACTATACATGTACATAACATTTAGTACAATGTATTAGTTACAATATAAACAACTCGAATAAAACCGAAAATAAAACATTCATGTCCTGTTGCAGGTCTCAAAAGATATTTTCAAGGCCACTCGCGTTGCAGGTCAAATGCCAGGGCCTCAACATCCACTCGCTATAAAACCTGACCGATTCCATTTAACAATAGAAGCATCTACCATGGATCAAGTGCAACTGGCAGAGATTGACATTATAAATTTGCATATTACCCTGTAATATCTTTGAAACTGTGACCTTTTCCACTTTTGTTTTTGACAGTGTTGACTGGGTTCATTTAGCAATTTGTAACGACAAGGTGGCAGGAGTTTTACACTCGTTGGAACTGACAAAAACACTCACAAACTGCTGGAGGGGCGAGTGGATTTTTCGAGACCTGACAGTTGTGACAGAATTTCAAGTGCCTGTTGTATTTTGATGGTAAAAAATGACAACATGAATTTAAATGCATGCTATCATTTTTTACCATTAAAAATACTAGTGAAAACTTGATTTCACACAGTTTTAATACCATCAAACATCATGGTGTTTCAGAGCAAAATTTTCTTGATAAATATAAAAACCTCGTAAGAATTTTCTCCATTGATGTTGGTGGAAACCAGGGTCTTCACAAGGTTGATGGCTTCAGGATGATATGAAAGAAATAGTTCGTAGAATGTCCAAGAGAGTAGACACACTGAAATTTTTTGTATAGGCTTGTTATTGTGAGGGCAGATGCCCAAATTCACTGCCAAAATACACGTTGGCCGATCCGTGGAGGCTGCCATATTGGATCAACTGCTGACGATAAAAACGAGGACAACCAAATGAATACGTTTTTCGTACTCATTTATTTCGTTCCGTCTACGTTTCGCAAACATTTTCTTTCGTACCCAAACATTTTCGTACCAAAATCGGAAAAAAAAGTTTAGGGTCGGGGGGTAAAATTAGGGTCGGTCGGGTTAGTGGAAACAAACAACATTTTTTTTTACGCCTAAGGTATTTAACGTTTGTTTTAGATAAATGTAATTTCTAAGTTAATTACCACGAGTTTCTCAATACAGGATTTTTATTCCTTGTAAAAATACGTCCAAATAAACAAACTGTTGACAACGCACTCTTTGGACATATCTGTCACTATCCTGTATTGAACAAGAGGTCAATGACCTAGAAGCTCTACTGATAGGTTATGATAGCTAGATCAGCATTCCTGTGAAGTTTCATGAAAATCTGTCAAGTAGTTTCAGGAGTAGCAGGCTACAAGTTTTTACTATATAACTCTATGCAAACAAAGATGGCCACTGGAGGTCATGTTTAAAATGCCGCATCAAAATAATTTTCAACAAGGACCAATATCATGTCATGCTGATCATTTTAGAATAGCCCATATCGATATCTCTTATAGGTTTCACAAAGTAGTCAGTACAAACTTGTTTTTTAAAAATCTATTTTTAGCAGTCACGGCCATCTTGAATTTCTGGCAGACCTGAAATTTTGCTAGGATCAACAAGATATCAAGAGCAGCATTCCTGTGAAGTTTCATGAAAATCCGTCGAGTAGTTTCAGAGGAGTAGTCGCTACAAGTTTCTATTATATAACTCTATGTAAACAAAGATGGCTGCTGGTGGCCATGTTTAATGTTGAATCGAAATAAGTTTTGACAAGGATCGACATCATGTCATGCTGATCATTTGAGAAAAAGTCCCATATCAATATCACTTATAGTTTTCAAGAAGCTTGTTTTTTAAAAATCTATTTTTAGCCGTGGTGGCCATCTTGAAATTCTGGCCGACCTGAAATTTTGCTAGGATCAATTAGACATCAAGATATATATGTATTTTGGGGGTTCTGCTGTAATTTTTTTTTTAGCCTCTTCGAAATATGAAAAGTAGACCTACTTACTCAAGTTTGATTTTTTAAAATTTGAAAAACAAGTATGTACAAGAAATAAAAAACCTCAAATATGAAAATTTAAAATGGTACCTACTTAAGTTTTTTTTTTTAATTTCTGAATTCCTAGTTGTACAGAAAGTAAACCTTTTAGAATAGGGGTAGTGAAGATTGCAAGTTTAATTTTTTTTTATAGTTATCAAAATTACATTCAGATCAACAATACAAAGGTGGTGGATCATACTCATACACATTACTAAAACAATTCATGACACACTTTTTAGACTTTTTTGTAAGGTTGCCATTGCTTCCTTTCTTCCCTGCTCCACTAGTTTTTTTTTTTTGAACTTCACTAATTTCAAGTTTCTTTTGTTTGATATCCTGTTTTAAATTATAGTATCTTTCTAGTTCATCCAGAACCATCTTAAACTCTTGCTCAGATATTTGTGCATCACTTAACGCTTTTGATATTAACTGCTTTAAACTATTTAACTTAGACTCTGCCAAAGTTTTTATTTCATGATGTTTTTGAGCTTTTGCATTAAGCTTGCGTCTGATAAAATTAATACAAACACCTGTAGCTCAACATACTATTGCTGCTATTTCCAAAGGTAACAAGACTGGAACAACAAATCAAATCCCAGCCATAATAACACCTGCAGATATCAAGGTAGTGTCAATTCCATCTGTGATATTAATACCACGTTTATATTTTTTATAAAGAGACTTGCGTGTGTCTCGCTCTGTAATTAACTTTTTTTCAATCTCAGAAATCTTTTATAATCTATAATTTTGTCCGTCTTCCACTGGCAACTCAGGATATATACTTGGTGCTGTTGGTTGCTTCATTTTATTATTATTAAAATAAACAAGAGGCCCAAGAGGGCCTGTGGACGCTCTACTGGCTAACATGGCTCTTATAACATCAATGAAGTGAGTGACTGCCATTTACGTTTTTTTGAAAGTTTCGGGCAAAAAACAGCTTTTTAACTAAATCAAAGGCCATAACTAAAGAATCTGGTAAAGTTTGGTAAAGATCAGATGAAAAATGAAGGCCCAACCGTATCAACGAGGCAACACATAGCATGTTTAACTAAATCAAGAACACCTCTGTTACTGGTCCGACTGGTCGAACATAGAGCTCAAAAAAAATTGCAAAAAAAATTGCAAAAACAAATTGCAAAAAAAAAAAAAGAGGTCAATGACCTTGAAGCTCTACTGATTGATTTTGATTTCAGGAAGTAGTCGCTACAGACTTGTTTTTTGAAAATCTATTTTTAACCGTGGCGGCCATCTTGAATTTCCGGCCGACCTGAAATTTTGCTAAGATCAATAAGACATTAAGAGCAACATTCCTGTGAAGTTTCATGAAAATCCGTCAAGTAGTTTCAGAGAAGTAGTCGCTACAAGTTTTCATTATATAACTCTATGTAAACAAAAATGGCCGGAAGCCATGTTTAACGTCAAATCAAAACGATTTTCGACAAGGACCAACATCATGTCATACTGATCATTTTAGAAAAAGTCCCATATCAATATCTCTTATTGTTTTGAAAAAGTAGTCGCTACAAACTTATTTATTTTAAATCTATTTGTGGCGGCCATCTTGAATTTCCGGCCGACCTGAAATTTTTCTAGGATCAACTAGACATCAAGAGCAACATTCCTGTGAAGTTTCATGAACATCCGTCAAGTAGTTTCAGAGGAGTAGTCGCCACAAGTTTTTACTATATAACTCTATGTAACCAAAGATGGCCACTGGCAGCCATGTTTAATGTCGAATCAAAATAATTTTCCACAAGGATCTACATCATGTCATGCTGATCATTTTAGAAAAAGTCCCATATCAATATCACTTATAGTTTTCAAGAAGTAGTCTCTACAAACTTATTTTTTAAAAATCTATTTTAGCTGTGACGGCCATCTTGAATTTCCGGCCGACCTGAAATTTTTCTAGGATCAATTAGACATCAAGAGCAACATTCCTGTGAAGTTTCATGACAATCCGCCAAGTAGTTTCAGAGGAGTAGTCGCTACAAGTTTTTACTATATAACTCTATGTAACCAAAGATGGCCACTGGCAGCCATGTTTAACGTCGAATCAAAATAATTTTCCACAAGGATCTACATCATGTCATGCTGATCATTTTAGAAAAAGTCCCATATCAATATCACTTATAGTTTTCAAGAAGTAGTCGCTACAAACTTATTATTTAAAAATCTATTTTTAGCTGTGACGGCCATCTTGAATTTCCGGCCGACCTGAAATTTTTCTAGGATCAATTAGACATCAAGAGCAACATTCCTGTAAAGTTTCATGACAATCCGCCAAGTAGTTTCAGAGGAGTAGCCGCTACAAGTTTTTATTATATAACTCTATGTAAACAAAGATGGCCGCTGGCAGCCATGTTTAACGTTGAATCAAAACGATTTTTGACTAGGATCAACATCATGTAATGCTGATCATTTTAAAAAAAGTCCCATATCAATATCACTTATAGTTTTCAAGAAGTAGTCGCTACAAACTTATTTTTTAAAAATCTATTTTTAGCTGTGACGGCCATCTTGAATTTCCGGCCGACCTGA
Source organism: Cyrtodaria siliqua (assembly GCA_037043455.1). Taxonomy (NCBI): domain Eukaryota; kingdom Metazoa; phylum Mollusca; class Bivalvia; order Adapedonta; family Hiatellidae; genus Cyrtodaria; species Cyrtodaria siliqua. Next base: position 41,769 of record JAWPHD010013490.1, on the reverse strand, counting down.
AATTTTTCTAGGATCAATTAGACATCAAGAGCAACATTCCTGTAAAGTTTCATGACAATCCGCCAAGTAGTTTCAGAGAAGTAGTCGCTACAAGTTTTTACTATATAACTCTATGTAAACAAAGATGGCCGCTGGCAGCCATGTTTAACGTTGAATCAAAACGATTTTTGACTAGGATCAACATCATGTCATGCTGATCATTTTAGAAAAAGTCCCATATCAATATCACTTATAGTTTTCAAGAAGTAGTCGCTACAAACTTGAATTTAAAAAATCTATTTTTAGCTTTGGCGGCCATCTTGGATTTCACATCAACATGAATTTTTGCTAGGATCAACTAGACTTCATGGGCAACATTTCTGTAAAGTTTTATGAATATCCATCCAGTAGTTTCAGAGGAGTAGTCGCTACAAATAAAAGTTAACGGACGGACGGACAGACGGACAGACAGACGGACAGACGGATGACGGACTCCGCACCACGGCATAAGCTCTGCTGATCTCTGATCAGTAGAGCTAAAAAATTGCAAAAATAAAATAAAATTGCAAAAAATTTCAAAAAAAAAGAGAAGATATTTCAAAAAAAAATTCAAAAAAAATGCAAAAAAAATGCAAAAAAAATGCAAAAAAAAAATAAAATTGCAAAAAATTTCAAAAAAAAAAAGGGAAGATATTTCAAAAAAATCAAAAATCAAAAAAAAAAAAATTCAAAAACAAATATTTAAAAAAAAAAATTCAAAAAAAAATCAAAAAAAAAATCTCTATACATGTCTATGTAAAACATGTGACCCGAGGGTTACCATTTGAACAAACTTGGTAAAGGACCATAAACTTACAGCAAATGCAAAATATTAAACCTCTGGCTCTTGCAGTTCCAGAGAAGAAGATTTTTTTCAGTTTTTCCCTATACAAGCATTTATGTAAAACTGTGACCCCCGGGGCGGGGCCAGATGTGACCCCAGGGTCCCCATTTGAACAAAATTGGTAAAGGACCATAAGCTTATAGCAACAGCAAAATATTAAACCTCTGGCTCTTGCAGTTTTAGAGAAGAAGATTTTTTAAGATTTTTTAAGTTTTTCCCTATACATGTCTATGTAAAACATGTGACCCTTGGGGCGGGGCCAAATGTGACCCCAGGGTCACCATTTGAACAAACTTGGTAAAGGACCATAAGCTTTTAGCAAATGCAAAATATTAAACCTCTGGCTCTTGCAGTTCCAGAGAAGATTTTTTTTCTTCAGTTTTTCCCTATACAAGCATTTATGTAAAACTGTGAATCCCCGGGGCAGGGCCAGATGTGACCCCAGGGTCCCCATTTGAACAAAATAGGTAAAGGACCATAAGCTTATAGCAACACCAAAATATTAAACCTCTGGCTCTTGCAGTTTCAGAGAAGAAGATTTTTTAAGTTTTTCCCTATACATGTCTATGTAAAACATGTGACCCTTGGGGCGGGACCAAATGTGACCCCAGGGTCACTATTGTCACTATTTGAACAAACTTGGTAAAGGACCATAAGCTTATAATAAATGTAACATATCAAACCTCTGACTCTTGTAGTTGGCGAGAAGAAGATTTTTAAAAAAAAAATCCTATATAAGTCTATGTAAAACTGTGACCCTCGGGGCGGGGACAAATTTGACCCCTGGGTCACCATTTGAACAAACTTAGTAGAGGACCATAAGCTGATGCTACATGTATTACATGAGAGCTCTGTGCCATGTGGTTCCAGAGAAGAAGATTTTTTTCAGTTTTTCCCTATACAAGCCTATGTAAAACTGTGACCCCCGGGGTGGGGCCAAATGTGACCCCTGGGTCACCATTGAACAAACTTGATAGAGGACCACAAGCTTATAGCAAATGCAAAATATTAAACCTCTGGCTCTTGCAGTTTCAGAGAAGAAGATTTTTTAAGTTTTTCCCTATACATGTCTATGTAAAACATGTGACCCTTGGGGCGGGGCCAAAAGTGACCCGAGGGTCACCATTTGAACAAACTTGGTAAAGGACCATAAGCTTATAGTAAATGCAAAATATCAAACCTCTGGCTCTTGTAGTTTCCGAGGAGAAGATTTTTTAAAAAAAAATCCTATATAAGTCTATGTAAAACTGTGACCCCCGGGGCGGGGACAAATTTGACCCCAGGGTCACCATTTGAACAAACTTAGTAGAGGACCATAAGCTGATGCTACATGTAATACACGAGAGCTCTGTGCCTTGTGGTTTCAGAGACGAAGATTTTTTAAAGTTTTTTCCTATATGTCTATATGAAAAACATGCAAAACCTCAATATACAAATTTTGGACCCCCGGGGCACGGCCATTTCTGACCCCGGGGACTTTATTTGAACAAACTTGATAGTCTAGGTGTTGGCGATCATTTTAAAAGAAAAACTGTTGAAATCTGTCCAGCGGTTCTGGAGAAGAAGATTTTTTAAGGTTTCGACCATATATGGTAATGGCAGCCATCTTGGATGTAGCATTGACCTAATTTTAACAAATCTAAAAAGCATTCAACTAAGGATCATCCACGTGAAGTTTGGTCAAAATTAGCCAAGCGGTTTCTGAGAAGAAGTCGTTTGAAGAAAAGTTAACGGACGACAGACAGACGACAGACGACAGACGACGGACGACGGACGACGGACAACACAGCATCCCATAAGCTCTGCTGGCCCTTGGCCAGTAGAGCTAAAAATTAAATTAATTCAATTAATAATGACACCACCGTATTTATAGCGGTAGCGTTGGCAGTCTTGCATACAAAGTTAATAACAGAACCAGCACCAATTTCTAAAGGACTATCAAAATGATCATGATTGCGTTATGCCATAATTTGGTTGTTCAACACCATTGACAGAAACTATTACAGATACGTCACCAACTAATCGATCACTTGCTAAACCTATTCCCATAATCCGTCCACGGCGTGTCATTACATGCCCCACATTTGTTTCTGCTCCACCGTTACCAAATGAGAGTATTCTATTCAACACAAGTGGGCCCTTAGCCTCCGCAAATATTGTTATAATCCCATATTTAAGATTATCAACTCTATCTTTCAAAAGGTTGAAATGGTTAACAATAGGCACAACTCGCCTATGTAAATCTAGAACATGATTGGTTAAAGCCTCTAAGTCTTCTGTTTTTTTAGGGCTTGGTGGTCCAAATATACTCACAGTTTTTTTTATAAAAATATATTTTTTAAATAAATTCTAAAACACAACTCATAGGCAGGGGTTCCACTAATTTTCAAATCAATTTTGGAAATTCAAGGGAAAATTTAAGGAAGTTCACACTTAACGCGACATCACCGTTCGAATTAGTGTTTGTGTTAATAAAATTTAAATAACTACGCATAGTTCATGTTCTTTAAATGTGTTTTTAAAACATTTAAAGTACATAATTTATGGATATTTTTTAAATTTATTAAATTATTTATTAATTTTAATTATATTAAATAGCTTCATGTTTGTATGCAGTTTAAGTTTATTGAATTTATCATCAGTCAATATTTAACCCTTTCTTAAATTTACTCATATTTTTACTCATTTTCATAAATAAAAGATGTTCTACTATGCTTTAAAATTGCTTCTCGCCGTATACAAACAATCATATAAATCGGCAGCTTAGATTTTATTCAAAACAATTACTCGATCGGCAAACTGTTGCATCTTCATAATCAGCTAATATCTCGTAATCCGTTTGCCAATAAACAAACAAACGCATACAAATAACCTACCTTTCATAATTAGTCAATCAGTCACAACGTCAAAGTAAACATTCGCGCTGAATGCAAACAATCGCAAACAATCATTATAAATTGGCAGCGTATTCCGTAATATTTTATTTAAAATAATAAGTGCATAAAACGAACCTGCCATTCATAATTATTCAATCAGTCATCAATTAAACGTAATCCACTTTAATCCCATTAATTAATTGCCACACTTCTTTGAACCCAGAAGCGATGTTTGTTTACATAATACTTGACACAATACACAATTCAATTTACACACGTGGCTAACCTCATAATAAAACTGGATCCAACCGGTTTTACCTGTCGAACGCTGTCACAGTAACACAGTGGGTGTTAATTTAATCGCTTTACAACTTGATTGTGCAGCGTTTGGATGTAATTGGACCCGATGGGCGGAGCTATACCGATGATTTAACCAATTTGACACTGACATCTGTACGCCCGCGGTAAAGAAAGTCGGCGTACATTGATGTTTTTGGAAGTTCAGTGTACGTCTTTGATCTCAATTTTCGGCGTACAACTCAAATTTTCGGGCGTAATATACGGCCGTACGGCCATTAACGGAAGCCCTGCATAGGCAAACCGTGATTATCTATTTTGTTGCCATACTCATCTCTGACTTCTATTGTCAATTCAGTAATTGCATCATTTGTAAGACAGTGATATTCAGGATAAAAATGTGTATATACAATATCTCCATACTGCTTATTTACTACAGGTACAACCCCTATAATAGTGCTTGGTGCACCATTGAAATAATTACTACTCGTATAAACTTGTTTCAAATGAACATATAGCTGTTTATAAGGAGCTCAATCAATTGGGTGATCTCCAATATGAGTACCTTTCAACCATTTTCTGTCCTTGAATCCCAGCATATTTGAAAGACCGCTCGACATTCGTGTCTCTATTGGCGTATTTATAATGCTGAAGCCAATTTGGACAATAATGTCCAGGATAATATTTTCATTTAGCAATTTAAACCTTTCTGCCAAGTCTTGAAAGTTATAGAGTCCACCTGCTAAATGTTCTATTTTATCTGGGTTTCTTGTCTTTATGGTTTCATGATTAATATTATACCAACCGATAGTGTATGTAAAACTCTTTAATCCAACGCGCTTAGTTTCATCTCTATTATCAATATACTGTTGTAAGTTAATAGAGTTGTCTATGTTTGAAATTGTATGAAACATTTTTTTTAATATATATAAAAACACAAATAAAAATGATTTCTAAAGAATTCAAATATAACCCAGATGCTCACTATTCAAATACTTTTAGCAAGAAAGTGATAGATATAATAAATCAAAACATAGTCATTACATCCAACGGTAAAGACTTTAAAGCATCATTTACCAATGTCTTTGAAAAATACAAACTCCCATACGTCAAATCAGATGCTATAGTCCAAAGCTGGGGAACAGATTGGATGTCATTTTGGCAGAATCAGTTGAATTTTGCTATTTGGTGTGCGACAACTGGATGTGGCATTGATTTTAACAACCATCTAAAAGCTGATGCTCTGGTTGGTTCGTTATTTCGATTTCATGTCTATTACCAAGTCAGAAGAATATTATTTGAGATGAGTGTAGCAATGCCGCAAGACTCAAATTGGAATGCGTTTAATAACACATATAACCGAAACGCATACAAGATAATATGCAAGGAGTTTAACATTGACTTAAATTCAGACTGGAGACAGAAACAAAGCTTTAATGATGGTCTAGGAACAATTTATAATTACTGGACAAATATTGGTTATCATCCTTCGATAAATACTGTATACGACAGCAAAAAAATGAGTTTCACAGTCTATGAGAGTGATAAAACATATCACATTGATTACATTGCACAAGGATCTGAAGCAGACAACAGCTGGTCTACTTTTATACTAGATAATTCATCTGGTTTTACAAGAGCTGGAGTAGAAAGAATCAATGACAGCAAAGGAACATACTGCTGGGCAATCCTTGGCTCGCAATCACAAACAAGAACAGATATACTTGGAACTGGCACGGCATTTGATGCTCAAAAACAATTTTTAGCAAATGTAGAGGACGCAATAAATAGCCCCATCGACTTGCCCAGTCAAATTTCAAGATATGAAACCACCCTAAAATATGCAAGAAGTAAAGTAAATTTTGTCTATGGAAGTAGATTGTACATGTCTCCGAGTGACATGGAATTAAGAATCGGAATAATACAAGACTACAATAATGAAATTGTAATAGCAACCGATGCACAAGCATTAGGATTGAATAATGATGTAAATATAAAACCAGTATCACCAAAAAGTGTTCAACCTTTTCAAGGCACCACAACAAAGAAATGTTTACCGGAACATTCTGACTTTGATAAATCAATACATAAAACTGTGGAGCATAACCCACCAGAAATACAAAAAATAGCGATTGAACACGAAGATAACAAAACAACTATAATTGTTGGTACTATAGTAATAGGTTTTGCTGCATTACTTATTTACGAGATTTACTAAACCACTCTTTGGCTGCCACATACAACAACCCGGAAACAAACATAAGCAAAGCCCACAGATTGTTACCAAGCCAATTAATAACATTACCTGTTGCAGATAAAAGCCATGATACTATTGCACCAATAACTCCTGGAAGTGCTGCAGCAGCTTTACCAGCTAGGTTGGCAAGAAGTTTACCAAGATTAAGTAGTTTTTTTTTTATCCAGTCCTTGACACTTGATGGATCAGGTTTTGGAGTTGGCTTTGGAGTTGGCGCAGCACTTGATGTGGGAATAATAGAATTAATTGTCACCCCGAGAATCATACCAAAGGCAGTTAAAATACTAACAATAGTAATACCTTGCTCTCTAAACAAGGTTTTGATCCTCTCAACAAGAGTTGTATCCTCGTTTAACATTTTGTTTATTGTCTCTTTTATCCTGCTTACTTGGTTACGAAAAGCTTCTCTGTTTTCATTGATAACATCCATCCTTGCACCTCTCTCAACTTCAAGGTCTTTGATGCGATCGCTAATTCTTTTTATTTGAAATTTATCATCGTCAGTCTTAGCTTGTTCTATCTTTTGTTTTTCTCTTGATATGTCTTTATCAAGTTGTGTGAGTTTTGCCAATTATTGGTGAGTTCTTCCTTGACAGTTGTCATTGCTTTTACTATTCCATCCATTTCACGCTCGTCTATATTTGTTTGTGTTGAAACATCAGGACGCTCATCCACATCCCAGTCATAAATTAATGCCTCCTCTATGTTATCCATTGATGTCTCTATGTTATCCTTAATATGTGAAAAATCTTGTAATTGAATAGCATCCACATTATCTGGTAAATCGTTTCTTGTGCTCTCCAATGCTTGTCGGGCTTTTTGTGATAATTTTGTTTTACTGTCATACTCTGACAAATTTAAAAATTGTCTTACCGCCATTGTTCCCATTGTTCCATCATCATCTTTTACCATCATCTGATACTTTAAACTGGTCGTAATCCATTTTGTCCGGTGCCATTTTATATTTTATATTTCATTATAAAAGGATTTTACAAGATTTTTCTTGTATATTTCAAATGTGGCTTCCCTAAGGTCAGCAATATGATTGCTTTGATTAAGAAGACTTCTTAGAACAGGCTCATCAGGCACCATTGGTAAATCATCATCATAATATTCATCATAATCATCTGGATCAAACATAGGATTGTCATATCCACCCTCAGCCATGTTTATTTTATTTTATTTTAAAAAATATATTTAAAAAAAATAAAAACAATGTCAGCTTACGGAAACAAACTCAACCCTCATAGAAAACTAAGAGAACCTCATGGTGCCAAGGGCATCCGCACAAGTGTAGTAATAACTAATAATCCATCAACAATAGACCAAAACCAGCAGCTGCTTGTGAGATTTCCAAATCTTAGTACTAATGATGTGATAGTTCCACGTACTGCTCGTCTTGCCTTTGAAATAGAACTTAAAAGCAGAACAGACGCCAACGCTACTCTATACCAGAATCTGGGTAGAGCAATTGTGAAAAAAATGACAATAAGAATAAGTGGCAATGAAGTCATGTCAATAGATGACAGTGATATATATCACAGTTATGTAGATTTATGGAAAAGCCCTACCGAACGAGTAAACATAGCTTACCAAGGTGTTGGTAAAGCAAACATGCTAAAACATAGAGTTGGCGTGGGAGATGCTTCCTCGGACGCTGAGGATGAAGCTATAGCAGCAGCTTATGGAAATAGATTTTGTATTCCGCTGGACTTTGAAATGTTAGAAAGTCATATGCCATTTTATCAAGCGGGGCTTGGTGATAGGCTAGAATATGAATTAACGTTTAACGATTATAACAAAGTTATCAAAAGCAGTGATGCTGATGCATCTTATGTAATAAAAAATATCTGCTTGGATTTTGATATGGTTAGTGATGTTGAATTAGCCAGACAAATAAGACAGCAAATCAATGGTAAGATAGTATTTATGTATGATCGTATCTTGCGACATAGAAAAATAATAGCAAACAAATCTGAAACCCTTTGGAATATCAACATTAATGTACCAGCACGGAGCATGAAAGGTATTTTAATGCTGTTTGAAGACCCAGAAAGAACAAACACGGAATCCTTTTACAACCCAAAGGTTGAAAAGGTTGAAATGACAATAGAGGGTGTACCAAATCAGTTGTATAGTCAGGGCATGAAGGCATATCAACATTGGGATGAAATCAACAAATATTTTGCCTTTACATCAAAAAGAAACAAAGAGACAGAAATAGTAGCGAGGGACTTAACTTTACCAATGTTTCTCTTGACACTTATCTGACAAAATCATATGCTTTGTGGCTTGACCTTAGAACATGTGATGACAATTTATTATACGGCAGCGGAAGAAAAATAGAAAACGGCAGTGAAGGCATAACGATACTAATAAATAAACAAGAGGCCCTCTTGGGCCTATGTACGCTCTACTGGCTAATATGGCTCTTATGACATCAATGAAGCAAGTGACTATCGTCTTAAAGAGGTAAAATATAGCCATAACTCCGCCATTACTGGTCGGATCTGGCTAGTTTTTCAAGTTAATAAAATGAGAAAAAAAATGAAAAAAAAAAAAAAAAAAAAAATGAAAAAAACAACAACAAAAAATGAAAAAAAAAATGAAAAAAAATTAAAAAAATAAAAAATGAACAAAATTGGTAAAGGACCATAAGCTTATAGCAACAGCAAAATATTAAACCTCTGGCTCTTGCAGTTTCAGAGAAGAAGATTTTTTAAGTTTTTCTCCTATACATGTCTATGTAAATCATGTGACCCTTGGGGCGGGGCCAAATGTAACCCCAGGGTCACCATTTAAACAAAGTTGGTAAAGGACCATAAGCTTATAATAAATGTAAAATATCAAACCTCTGGCTCTTGTAGTTTCCGAGAAGAAGATTTTTTAAAAAAAATCCTATAAAAGTCTATGTAAAACTGTGACCCTCGGCGCGCGGACAAATTTGACCCCAGGGTCACCATTTGAACAAACTTAGTAGAGGACCATAAGCAGATGCTACATGTAATGCATGAGAGCTCTGTGCCAAGTGGTTCCAAAGAAGAAGATTTTTTTCAGTTTTTCCCTATACAAGCCTATGTAAAACTGTGACCCCCGGGGTGGGGCCAAATGTGACCCCTGGGTCACCATTTGAACAAACTTGGTAGAGGACCACAAGCTTATAGCAAATGCAAAAATATTAAACCTCTGGCTCTTGCAGTTTTAGAGAAGAAGATTTTTTAAGTTTTTCCCTATACATGTCTAAGTAAAACATGTGACCCTTGGGGCGGGGCCAAATGTGACCCATTTGAACAAACTTGGTAAAGGACCATAAGCTTATAGTAAATGCAAAATATTAAACCTCTGGCTGTTGTAGTTTCAGAGAAGAATTTTTTTTAAAAAAAAATCCTATATAAGTCTATGTAAAACGGTGACCCTCGGGGCGGGGCCAAATGTGACCCCAGGGTCACCATTTGAACAAACTTAGTAGAGGACCATAAGCTGATGCTACATGTAATACATGAGAGCTCTGTGCCTTGTGGTTTCAGAGAAGAAGATTTTTTAAAGTTTTTTCCTATATGTCTATATGAAAAACATGCAAAACCTCAATATACAAACTTTGGACCCCCAGGGCACGGCCATTTTTGACCCCGGGGACTTTATTTGAACAAACTTGATAGTCTAGGCGTTGGCGATCATTTTAAAAGAAAAACTGTTGAAATCTGTCCAGCGGTTCTGGAGAAGAAGATTTTTTAAGGTTTCGACCATATATGGTAATAGCAGCCATCTTGGATGCAGCGCTGACCTAATTTTAACAAATCTAAAAAGCATTCATCTAAGGATCATCCATGTGAAGTTTGGTCAAAATTAGCCAAGCGGTTTCTGAGGAGAAGTTGTTTGAAGTAGAGCTAAAAAGCAGATGCAGATCAACCTTTAAATATTTATCTATATATAATACAAGACGCGCAAATCAATTTCGAAGATGGAAGATTCAAAGAAGTACGATACTAGTTTGCACAAACAAAAATATCCTAAATATCCCCACAGTGCCATTATCTGTGGTCAGACAGGCTGCAGCAAAACAGAATTTGTTCTTGACATTCTTGAAAAAGAGTATGTTGGAGTTTTTGAACATATAATTATATTGTGTCCAACCATAGAGTGGAACGAGGCTAATAAAAATAGACCCTGGATAGGAGATGTAAGAAACCCAAAAGATAAAAAAATAATAATTGTCAATCCCGTTAGCAACGGCAAAGAAATGCTGCAAGAACTGTTGCGTTTATTTTTCAATAAATATGCTGGCAAGCCCACACTATACATCACTGATGATTGCTCAGCCACAAAAGAATTAACAAAAACAAGAGGTCAATGACCTTGAAGCTCTACTGATTGATTTTGATTTCAGGAAGTAGTGACTACAAACTTGATTTTTGAAAATCTATTTTTAGCCGTGGCGGCCATCTTGAATTTCCGGCCGACCTGAAATTTTGCTAGGATCAATAAGACATCAAGAGCAACATTTCTGTGAAGTTTCATGAAAATCCGTCAAGTACTTTCAGAGGAGTAGTCGCTACAAGTTTTCATTATATAACTCTATGTAAACAAAGATGGCCACTGGCAGCCATGTTTAACGTCGAATCAAAACGATTTTTCGACAAGGACCAACATCATGTCATGCTGATCATTTTAGAAAAAGTCCCATATCAATATCACTTATAGTTTTCAAGAAGTAGTCGCTACAAACTTGTATTTTGAAAATCTATTTTTAGCCATGGCGGCCATCTTGAATTTCCGGCCGACCTGAAATTTTGCTAGGATCAATTAGACATCAAGAGCAACATTTCTGTGAAGTTTCATGAAAATCCGTCATGTAGTTTCAGAGGAGTAGTCGCTACAAGTTTTCATTATATAACTCTATGTAAACAAAGATGGCCACTGGCAGCCATGTTTAATGTCGAATTAAAATAATGTTCGACTCGGATAACCATCATGTCATGCTGATCATTTTAGAAAAAGTCCCATATCAATATCACTTATAGTTTTCAAGAAGTAGTCGCTACAAACTTATTTTTTTAAAAATCTATTTTTAACTGTGGCAGCCATCTTGAATTTCTGGGCGATCTGAAATTTTGCTAGGATCAATTAGACATTAAGAGCAACATTCCTGTAAAGTTTTATGAAAATCCGCCAAGTAGTTTCAGAGGAGTAGTCGCTACAAGTTTTTACTATATAACTCTATGTAAACAAAGATGGCCGCTGGCAGCCACGTTTAACGTCGAATCAAAACGATTTTTGATAAGGACCAACATCATGTCATGCTGATCATTTTAGAAAAAGTCCCATATCAATATCACTTATAGTTTTCAAGAAGTAGTCGCTACAAACTTGTATTTTGAATTATTTTTTTTAGCCGTGGCGGCCATCTTGAATTTCCGGCCGACCTGAAATTTTGCTAGGATCATTTAGACATCAAGAGCAACATTCCTGTGAAGTTTCATGAAAATCCGCCAAGTAGTTTCAGAGGAGTAGTCGCTACAAGTTTTTACTATATAACTCTATGTAAACAAAGATGGCCGCTGGCAGCCACGTTTAACATCGAATCAAAACGATTTTTGACAAGGACCAACATCATGTCATGCTGATCATTTTAGAAAAAGTCCCATATCAATATCACTTAGAGTTTTCAAGAAGTAGTCGCTACAAACTTGAATTTAAAAAATCTATTTTTAGCTTTGGCGGCCATCTTGGATTTCACATCAACATGAATTTTTGCTAGGATCAACTAGACTTCATGGGCAACATTTCTGTAAAGTTTTATGAATATCCATCCAGTAGTTTCAGAGGAGTAGTCGCTACAAATAAAAGTTAACGGACGGCCGGACAGACGGCCGGACAGACGGACGGACGGACGGACAGACGGACGGACGACGGACGCCGCACCACGGCATAAGCTCTGCTGATCTCTGATCAGTAGAGCTAAAAAATGATATGTTATCAGAGTTGGCATTCTCTGGTCGTCACGCCAAACAATCAGTGTGGATTATTTCACAGAGATATAATTCTGTATTGAAAGATTTGAGGGAGCAAGCAAAATGGTTGTGTATGTTTTACACCAAGGACAGAGATAGTTATGAAAATTGTTTGAGAGAGAATGATGTTATTCCGACGCTGGAAGAGAGAACCAGAATAAGAAAAGCTTTAGCAAAGACTAAATATTCAAAGTTAATATTAAGGACTGACCAACCAACTGGTTATTGGGTTGAATAATTTTTTCCAATTTGGAAAATAAAAAACTAAATCCAGCCGCTCCAGCCGCAGAACGTGCCAACCAATGCACCAACCAATACCGGTACAACAGCACTATCCATGTTTTTCTTTTTACGTTGTATCGGGGCTTGTAAAACATACCTTCTTAGCTCACATATAAAATATTCTACGCCATCCTTTGTCACAGAAATTACAGACGTTTTCTGTGCACCTTTTGCGTACGTTTGTAAAAAATCACTTTCTGAAACACATATACAACATTTTACGTCATCCTTTGTCATAATTTCCTGTGCTATTTTATTTTTGTCATAATCACTAATCTCACCGTCTGTTATTTTCAAATCCATTTTTTCTTATATAATATTTTTTTATTATTACAAAATATATTTATTTCATAATATCCGCAGGTATAATACCGTCAAATAATTCCTTTTTTTACAACTGTTGCTAATAGTAATACTAACAGCAAAGTAGCAATGTTAATAGCAATACTGACATGATTATAGTAATGCTAATAGCATTGCTCATAGCAAAGTAGCAATGTTAATAGCAATGCTTGCAGCAAATTAATAATGTTAATAGAAACAAGAGGTCAATGACCTTGAAGCTCTACTGATTGATTTTGATTTCAGGAAGTAGTCGCTACAGACTTGTTTTTTGAAAATCTATTTTTAACCGTGGCGGCCATCTTGAATTTCCGGCCGACCTGAAATTTTGCTAAGATCAATAAGACATTAAGAGCAACATTCCTGTGAAGTTTCATGAAAATCCGTCAGGTAGTTTCAAAGAAGTAGTCGCTACAAGTTTTCATTATATAACTCTATGTAAACAAAGCAGCCATGTTTAAGGTCAAATCAAAACGATTTCGACAAGGACCAACATCATGTCATACTGATCATTTTAGAAAAAGTCCCATATCAATATCTCTTATTGTTTTGAAGAAGTAGTCGCTACAAACTTATTTATTTTAAATCTATTTTTAGCTGTGACGGCCATCTTGAATTTCCGGACGACCTGAAATTTTTCTAGGATCAATTAGACATCAAGAGCAACATTCCTGTAAAGTTTCATGACAATCTGCCAAGTAGTTTCAGAGAAGTAGTCGCTACAAGTTTTTACTATATAACTCTATGTAAACAAAGATGGCCGCTGGCAGCCATGTTTAACGTTGAATCAAAATAATTTTCCACAAGGATCTACATCATGTCATGCTGATCATTTGAGAAAAAGTCCCATATCAATATCACTTATAGTTTTCAAGAAGTAGTCGCTACAAACTTATTTTTTAAAAATCTATTTTTAGCTGTGACGGCCATCTTGAATTTCCGGCCGACCTGAAATTTTGATAGGATCAATTAGACATCAAGAGCAACATTCCTGTAAAGTTTCATGACAATCCGCCAAGTAGTTTCAGAGGAGTAGTCGCTACAAGTTTTTACTATATAACTCTATGTAAACAAAGATGGCCGCTGGCAGCCATGTTTAACGTTGAATCAAAACGATTTTTGACTAGGATCAACATCATGTAATGCTGATCATTTTAGAAAATGTCCCATATCAATATCACTTATAGTTTTCAAGAAGTAGTCGCTACAAACTTATTTTTTAAAAATCTATTTTTAGCTGTGACGGCCATCTTGAATTTCCGGCCGACCTGAAATTTTTCTAGGATCAATTAGACATCAAGAGCAACATTCCTGTAAAGTTTCATGACAATCCGCCAAGTAGTTTCAGAGAAGTAGTCGCTACAAGTTTTTACTATATAACTCTATGTAAACAAAGATGGCCACTGGCAGCCATGTTTAACGTCGAATCAAAACGATTTTTGACTAGGATCAACATCATGTCATGCTGATCATTTTAGAAAAAGTCCCATATCAATATCACTTATAGTTTTCAAGAAGAAGTCGCTACAAACTTGTATTTTAAAACTCTATTTTTAGCTTTGGCGGCCATCTTGGATTTCACATCAACATGAATTTTTGCTAGGATCAACTAGACTTTATGGGCAACATTTCTGTAAAGTTTCATGAATATCCATCCAGTAGTTTCAGCTGAGAAGTCGCTACAAATAAAAGTTTACGGACAGACAGACGGACGGATGGACGACGGACGCCGCCACACGGCATAAGCTCTGCTGATCTCTGATCAGTAGAGCTAAAAATAGAAATGTTAATAACAATGCTATTAACAATACTAACAATTACTAGTTGCATGAATATCGCTGCTTGTTTTGTATTTTATATTTATTTCAAGATAAAAAATAAGATTACTAATATAACAAGAGGTCAATGACCTTGAAGCTCTACTGATTGATTTTGATTTCAGGAAGTAGTCGCTACAGACTTGTTTTTTGAAAATCTATTTTTAACCGTGGCGGCCATCTTGAATTTCCGGCCGACCTGAAATTTTGCTAAGATCAATAAGACATTAAGAGCAACATTCCTGTGAAGTTTCATGAAAATCCGTCAGGTAGTTTCAAAGAAGTAGTCGCTACAAGTTTTCATTATATAACTCTATGTAAACAAAGCAGCCATGTTTAAGGTCAAATCAAAACGATTTTCGACAAGGACCAACATCATGTCATACTGATCATTTTTGAAAAAGTCCCATATCAATATCTCTTATTGTTTTGAAGAAGTAGTCGCTACAAACTTATTTATTTTAAATCTATTTTTAGCTGTGGTGGCCATCTTGAATCTCCGGCCGACCTGAAATTTTTCTAGGATCAACTAGACATCAAGAGCAACATTCCTGTGAAGTTTCATGAACATCCGTCAAGTAGTTTCAGAGTAGTAGTCGCTACAAGTTTTTACTATATAACTCTATGTAACCAAAGATGGCCACTGGCAGCCATGTTTAAGGTCGAATCAAAATAATTTTCCACAAGGATCTACATCATGTCATGCTGATCATTTTAGAAAAAGTCCCATATCAATATCACTTATAGTTTTCAAGAAGTAGTCGCTACAAACTTATTTTTTAAAAATCTATTTTTAGCTGTGACGGCCATCTTGAATTTCCGGCCGACCTGAAATTTTGATAGGATCAATTAGACATCAAGAGCAACATTCCTGTAAAGTTTCATGACAATCCGCCAAGTAGTTTCAGAGGAGTAGTCGCTACAAGTTTTTACTATATAACTCTATGTAAACAAAGATGGCCGCTGGCAGCCATGTTTAACGTTGAATCAAAACGATTTTTGACTAGGATCAACATCATGTAATGCTGATCATTTTAGAAAAAGTCCCATATCAATATCACTTATAGTTTTCAAGAAGTAGTCGCTACAAACTTATTTTTTAAAAATCTATTTTTAGCTGTGACGGCCATCTTGAATTTCCGGCCGACCTGAATTTTTTCTAGGATCAATTAGACATCAAGAGCAACATTCCTGTAAAGTTTCATGACAATCCGCCAAGTAGTTTCAGAGAAGTAGTCGCTACAAGTTTTTACTATATAACTCTATGTAAACAAAGATGGCCGCTGGCAGCCATGTTTAACGTTGAATCAAAACGATTTTTAACTAGGATCAACATCATGTCATGCTGATCATTTTAGAAAAAGTCCCATATCAATATCACTTATAGTTTTCAAGAAGAAGTCGCTACAAACTTGTATTTTAAAACTCTATTTTTAGCTTTGGCGGCCATCTTGGATTTCACATCAACATGAATTTTTGCTAGGATCAACTAGACTTTATGGGCAACATTTCTGTAAAGTTTCATGAATATCCATCCAGTAGTTTCAGCTGTGAAGTCGCTACAAATAAAAGTTTACGGACAGACAGACGGACGGACGGACGACGGACGCCGCACCACGGCATAAGCTCTGCTGATCTCTGATCAGTAGAGCTAAAAATGAATGCGGAAGAACTATTATAAGATATATCGTAAGGTTTCATGGAACGTGATGAATCAAAGCAACAAGAAACAAAAAAAGAAATATTATCAGCCATAGTGGCTGGCGGTGGTAGCCGTCAATATTTGGGTAAAGACATACAACTCACGAATATAGATAGCATGCCCCCGGATGAAATTAACAAACTTTACTGCAGATATGAAGCAAGGCTTGGGGCAAGTATGACCAAGACTTTAGGCAATTCTTTTATTAACTTGTATGTGATGGGAGTATCAAAATATTTTAATGTAACCAATCCACCAAAACTGATAGAAGATTTGGAGGAAGACCCATTTATTAATCATGCTTTGACAAGTGCTTGTTGTGAGTTGTATTACAGGTATGGGATGTGCTTAGCACCATTTACAGCAATACTGACAACTGTTAGACATATTAATTTTAATAATAATAAAAATATAGATAATATAAATGATGGAGAACCAAGAGAGTGAACAACAAAAAGTAAAAAATCCAAAAAGAATAGAAGCTGGGAAAAAAGGAGCAGCGGCAAGAAAGGCAAAGCGTCAGGATGCACAAAATGCTGCAAATCAAGATGCTGCAGAGCAAGATGAAATAACAAAAATAACAATAGATAAAGAAGAACCAGAAATCAAAATAAACGTATACAAAAATTATATTCCACCGTGTCTGGTTTTATTAGTAGGCTTTGCTGGGTTGGGTTTGTATATTTATAACAAGAAATCTGCTACGCAACCTGTGCAACCTGTGGCTTTTCATGTTGCACCAAAAGACCCGTTTGATTATTTTTAATAATTTATTTAAAAAAATAATATAAAAATAATATAAAAAAATGGCAACAAGTATTGACGGAAAACAAATTGTAAATATGGTGTATCACGCTGGAGTGGAAACACTTTTAACTGTTGGATATTCTGAGATTGGCAGAAAACTACTAAAAGGCCGGCACCTAAAGTGGATTTTAATATGACAGATATTGGGATGCTGTCTGTGGATATAATGTTAGCAATGGCTACAAAGCATATGTTGATTAAGCAAGGTATTATTCCTGCGGATATTATGAAATAATTAAAAAAAATATATATAAAAACAAGAGGCCCAAGAGGGCCTGTGGACGCTCTACTGGCTAATATGGCTCTTATGACATCAATGAAGCGAGTGACTATCGTCTTAAAGAGGCAAAATATAGCATTTTTAACTATATCAAGAGCAGTAACTCTGTCATTACTGGTCCGATCTGGCTGGTTTTCCAAGTTGGCCAGTAGAGATAATAAAAAATGAAAAAATGAAGGAAAAAAAATGAAAACAAGAGGTCAATGACCTTGAAGCTCTACTGATTGATTTTGATTTTTTTTTAAAAAAAAAATTTTTATAGATCTAGTCATTCAGATGAGGAAAGACAAAGGCATGACAAAGCCGTAGAACAATTAAATGCAGAACAAGCGACTTGGAATAAAAAAAGAACAGAGAGATTAGATTTTATTAATAAGCAACTGCAAAAAGAGCATCATGCAGAGCAGACTTTTGATGATGTAGACCAGGCCATGAAACAGTATTAAATTATTATACAACTGGCAAACATTTGCTTTTGGAACCGGAGCCCAAGTTGAGTGATTTCTATACACCATCTTTGGATCAACAGAATAGAGAAATTACGTTTATTGTGGTGGGCATGGCTGCAACTGGATTTGTGGCGTATAAATTATAATTTCATAAAAAAAAAATAGTTTAAAACTATAATTACTTTGAAATGACTAAGTTATATGTTTACTTTGGAAAGACTAAGTCATATGCATGATAGCTATTTTTTTTGTTGTTTTTACATGGTTTCAATCCAAGTGGTCGAATATAATATGGTGGTTTAGCACTCTTCTCTATTTTATCTTTGAGATGACCAGGCGCCCATACTTCATCGTTATCTAATAATGTCAATACCATGGATGGACCATATTGAGTATCCACTATTTTTTTATCTGTAATAGTCTATATTTTATTTATTTCCAAGTCTGTCCATTTCTTTGTGCTATATTGATTTTGCTCTTCAAGCAGTTCATCAAATTTGTGAAGTTGTGATATCCATTTTTTCTTTATAGTTATATAAATTTTAATCTTTAGTAGAAATATGGAAAAGATTTATTACAGCCCAAAAGGATTTTGGAGAGGTTACTCAGCAGTTAAAAAATTAGCAAAAGAGGCTGGTGTCAGTGAAAAACAGGCATTAGAATTTTTAAAGAAACAAGCTGTGTGGCAGATTTATTTACCCGCTCCGAAGAAAATAATTAGACCCAGGTTTGATGTTTCCACTAAGAATGGAGTACATCAAGCTGATTTGTTATTTTTACCGCATGATACTTTTGGCTTTGGCCGTGGCCGCAAGACATATAAATATGCGTTAACTGTGGTTGATATTGCGAGTAGATACAAAGAAGCAGAGCCACTGACTTCCAAGGATAGTAAAGAAGTTGCTAAAGCATTTGAGAAAATATACAGTCGGCATTTGAAATATCCAAAATTATTACAAGTGGATCCAGGCAGAGAATTTATGGGTGCAGTATCGCAGTTAATGGCCAAACACAAAGTAAATATCTGACGAGGCAGAACAGAAATACAGACCAAGCTACAGTGGAAAGATTTAACAGAACATTAGCTGAAAGATTGTTTGGTTATCAGTATGCTAAGGAAATAGATTCGCAAAAACGCAATAGAGAATGGGTAAAGAGATTACCAGAAGTTGTCAAAGCAATAAATGTGGAGACAAAAAAGCCCCCTCTTGTTGAAACAAAAACATTAAAAGATGATCCTATCTGTATGAATGCAAGTGTAAGATATTTATATCAACCCGGGGAACAAGAAGGTGGAAGGCGCAGAGCAACTGATCCAATGTGGAGTGTAGATATTCACAAGATTACAAGTTATATGGTGACGCAAGGTATAAGAGTATATTATTTGAAAGCAGCAGCGCCACAGAGAGGATTCGTCAAAGAAGAACTACTTATTGTTCCTGCTGATACCGAAATTCATAAGTTTTTATAGAAACCATATGCATCAGTTGTAATTCCATCTTCTTGGATGTGTCTTTTAGTGTAAAATGGTGACAGTGTTACTTTGTTTACTGTTATGCCATATATCTGATGTTTTATCGAACGTATCATATTCATATCATGGGTGTATTTTTTCTTATTAAACAATGCATCCTTGTAGTTTTCAAAGTTTATATTTTTTTCGATTACGTATTTTTTTACACTCTTTGCTTTCTTAATGAGTTGTTCATCCGCTCTCAAAATAGAATATAGCTTGGGTCTTAATCCAACATACTCAGCTATAGCAACACCAGCACATTCGTCTTTCATTTTACCCAATACTTTTTTGTTTGTATCATCATGCATTGGGTGATTTTGAGGATAATCACTTAGATCATACTCATCTTTCATTTCAGCCATGTCTTTGTATGCATCATCTGTTTTGATGTCTACCAGTAGGCTGTCAGTGTCTGTGTATAATAAAGTACAGTCATTTCCGTACCTTTTTTTCAGGGTATTATAATACCAATCATACATCATATACTTTGATAAATCCAATACTGACATTCCAACATAAATTGGTTTGTTTAATGTTAATTTCGTTTTGTTTACATGTATTGCTGACAATTCATCTGAAAATTTTATACGCCTGTTAAAGTTGGGTTTGGCTAGTATTTTTCTTATTTTTTCATTTTCAGAGCCGTCATTTCTAACTAGTTTTATATCAGTCCGCTTTCTTAAATTTTCCATTGTTTTTCCAAATACTGAGTTAGGCCTTTTTTTTTTAATGACTTGGTTTACGGATCCGCCGAGTCTAATTTTCCCGTTTTGGAAAAAAAATAAAATTCTACTTTTCACTTTTTTTTTTTTTTTTTTTTTTTTTTTTATTATTATTTTTTTTTTTTTAATTTTTTTTTTCTTTTTTTCCATTCGTGTCAAGGACATGCTCGGTTATCTAAAGTATGCTATTAAACATGGATTTCGATAGGGATCTACGAAAAGTGATGTTCGATTTTTGATTCTCTCCCCCTTTTTGACATAAAACATCAACATTTTGCTTGTAATTTTTTCTCTCAATTTCACCCCGAGTAATTTTATTTTTATTTTTATTTCGACCTCCTGACGTAATTTTTTCAGAAAAAATCCGTAAACCAAGTTATTAAAAAAAAAAGGCCTTATTCATAAGCTTGTAAAAATCTTTTTCAAATTGTGATTTAGCTTTTTTCCTAAGTTCTGTGTTTAAATTTATGTATGATGCCATCCAAGGTTTTTCATTAAATTCTAGCACCCTGTGGATTTTTGTTAATTCCATGCCTAATGATAAATACAACTGTAAATTTTTATAATGTAATACATATTTTGTTTTGTCCATAAGATTTGGTACTAGTTGTTCTGTCATAACGTTATTTTCTAATAAATTTGTTTGGTACTCAGATAACCATTCTTTTTTTACTTTTAATCTTTCAGGGGCAAGTGGATAATCATTGTGACTATCATGTAGTTTTTTAGGATATTTGATTCTACTTCAAGAAAATATCCTTTATCTTTTCTTAGCTCTTGTAATGTTTTTAAGTCAACCCATTCAAATCCGGAATATGGAAGTGGCTGACTCATTGCCCATCCATAAAGATTATTTGCATCAAAATACATTAAAAATCTGTTTTCCTCGTCAGGGTTATTATAATCAGCTACATATGAATTGTTTGCTTTGGCATATCTTTTTGATACCATACTTATGCCACCTCGCATTCCTTTTTCTACAAACAAGTGCATGTCAATGTCTGTAAACAGTTCTAATTCTATTTTTGGATGTTTAAGTAAAGCCTCCCAAGATAATCCAGGTGCTGTGTAGTAATGCAAGGGATCGAGTTTATATGCATTCATGCATGTTTTTCTGAAAGTTTGAAATACATCTGCTAACAAAGTTACATCCGTTTTTAGATATAAATCATGATAGTCTCCAAGAGTTTTACAGTTAAACTCTTTCCATATTTTTTGAGCGTATTCGTAATCTTCCTGGGTAATACCTTCACCTCTTAATGTACTGTAAAATGCTTCTATGGGTGGTAATTGCGTTTCCTTAAATCTTTCCGTACTGTCCATATATTCGTATGGATAAACACCTTTTCGTAAAAGTAAATCTGTTTGTTCTCCAAACTGATTTTTGGTAATTTTGAAATCAGATTTGTCTGTTGCTTTAACCCATTTTTCCAGAGACGAAGCCATAAATTGAAAGCTATCCAAGAATCTAAGTTGTCCGACACTAAATGAATTATACTTTTCAGCATTATTTGGGATGCATGTTATATTACCTTTCATTTTATGTATTTTTTGCATAATCAAATGACTATCATATCCTTTGAGGTTATGAAATTCAACAGGGATGATTGTTTTACCTGGTTTTATTTTTAGTTTCAGGTTACAGTTTTTGTGTGCTGCACCTCTATATTCACCTGTAAAATGACAGTGGTCTCTTACTTTGCCGTTTTTACCGCATTTCCTACCTATTTCATTCTCGCATGTCCAGCAGTGTGTTGCTTTTTCATGATCTTCCTCATTTTGTTGTGTCATGATTAATGGTTTTGGGTGAGCAAATATTGTATTAATGTTGCTCTCCTCACGTTCCAAGTGATTTAAAAACACTTCAACAGCATCTTCGCCTCTGTAAATAACAGGTTCTTCAGCTTTGCCATCATATCTGACAACCTGGTATCCAAAACTACAAGCTTCGTGCACATTTTGAATTTCTGATTTTTTTCCAAATTTGATTGATTGCGGTTTGATTATACTCTCAAAATCAGCATATATTGTATAAGGCAAAGCCATCTGATTTTGATGATTTTTAAATTTTAGTTGATTTTTACCTTCTTTCGGCATTTCTATTCTGCAAGAATTTTTGTTGATACCATCACAGTCTTCTTTGTGTTAGGTAAGTAGTCCTTTTCCAGAAAAGCCATGAAGGCAACGATCGCAGAAGTAAGTTTGACCTTTATGTTTGTTTTGGTCATAGAGTAGTCTATTCAGATTTTTAATCCAGCAATAGTGATATTTTGTTATTTTTGTTGGTTTGTCGGGATAATCATCAGGGTCATAGTTGTCATCTATGATTCCTTCTTCATTATTTGGATCATCATCATTCTCTGATTCTTCTTCAACCTCAATATCTTCAGCTATTAAGAGCAAATTAATTCGCTCGATATCTTTTGGTTGTTCTGATATGTGATATGGGAAAATAGTTACCTTTTTATTTTTTCCTGTTATGATATATCCAAAAACGTTGATAGCAAGGTTGTTTTGTTTTTCTACTTTGGAAATTTGAGAAATTGGAGTGGGAAAGTCAATACCATCCATATTCAACTTACCCATGTGCTTTTTATAACTAGATATCCTATTTGGATTATTTTTATCAGGCCACAAAGCAGACACCACTGCCACTTCCAAGCACTTATTATCTTCATTCTTTACATTGATTATACCTTTTTTGTCAGCTAATGCTTTAGATAGAGGAATATATGAAGAACCTTTTAGTGGTTCATATTTTGCGATATTCAAGTAAAATGTAACACAGTGATCAATTTCTAATCCAGATGCTGTGTTTGTAAATCTTTCAAGGCCCTCTTGTATCTTTGCAGATGATTCATCGTAAAACTCATTTATTTTTTCAGGGTTTAAGATTACATTTTGTTCGCTGAATAATACTGCTGTAGTGTATTTTTTGGTAGCACCATCGTCTTTATTTAAATCTATAGTAAGACCGAATTGAAAGTATAATCCTTGTTTTATTTTTGCAAACTCTGCTATCTCTTTGTATTTGTTTTGTGATAATGGATTTCCCATCATGAAATAGTTTTAAAGGGTCTTTGTATTCCTCGACAGGCGCCTCGTATGCTTTGAAATAACCACATTTTGGTTTGTCAACCAGTTTTAATTCTGGAAAACTTCTTGATTTTCTATCATTAAACTTTTTCAGTTCATTTATAACATTTTCTCGTGGAGCTCGGATTGGTTTTCTTTTCTCCTTGTTTTTTAGACTTTTCAATGCCTCGGGTGGTTGGATAGCCATAAGACTATGTTCTAGTGTTTCTTTGCTTATCATTCCCGTATCAAACTTATAGTCTCTTCGTTTTTTTCCATTTCCTTTATTTGTTATATATTTTTTTTTTTTATTAAATATAAAAATAATTATATACAAAATAGACAATGGAAATCAATGTTTGTAAATTTCTTAAAATTGGATTACATAATCTATGTGAAAATAAGCCAACAAAAGATTCTAATTATTGCAGTTTGCATAAATATAGATTAAAAACAAGTCATGCATTACCGTGTCTAAAATGTAAAAATAGCACTTCTGCAAAATATCAAGTGTGTGTTGGTTGCGGCGCAGTTTTAATTAGAAAAAAGAATGATTATTGGAGGTTAAAGTCGTACAACGCTAAGTGTCTCCGATTTAGACGTATTGAGGTTTAAATTATATTTTGATAACTATAAAAAAAAAATAAACTTGCAATCTTCACTACCCCTATTCTAAAAGGTTTACTTTCTGTACAACTAGGAATTCAGAAATTAAAAAAAAAAAATTGAGTAAGTTGGTACCATTTTAAATTTTCATATTTGAGTTTTTTTATTTCTTGTACATACTTGTTTTTCAGATTTTAAAAAATCAAACTTGAGTAAGTAGGTACCATTTCATATTTCGAAGAGGCTAAAAAAAAAATTACAGCAGAACCCCCAAAATACATATATATTCAAGAGTAACATTCCTGTGAAGTTCAGAGGAGTAGTCGCTACAAGTTTTTACTATATAACTCTATGTAAACAAAGATGGCCGCTGGCACTTATGTTTAATGTCGAATCAAAACGATTTTCGACTGGGACCAA
Source organism: Cyrtodaria siliqua (assembly GCA_037043455.1). Taxonomy (NCBI): domain Eukaryota; kingdom Metazoa; phylum Mollusca; class Bivalvia; order Adapedonta; family Hiatellidae; genus Cyrtodaria; species Cyrtodaria siliqua. The sequence continues at coordinate 17,448 of JAWPHD010013490.1, read as the reverse complement.
CATCAGGTCATGCTGATCATTTTAAAAAAAGTCCCATATCAATATCACTTATAGTTTTCAAGAAGTAGTCGCTGCAAACTTGTTTTTTAGCTTTGGCTGCCATCTTGGATAACACATCAACGTGAATTTTTGCTAGAATCAACTATAGACATCATGGGCAACATTCTTGTTAAGTTTCAAGAAAATCCATCCAGTAGTTTCAGAGGAGTATTCGCTACAAAAAAAGTTTACGGACAGACGGACGGACCACAGCATAAGCTCTGCTGTTCTTTGATCAGTCAAGCTAAAAACTCATGGTAATAAATTACACTCATATATTACATTTCTTGCAAAGATTTCTGAGGGATGGATAAGTAATAATGTATCCCTAGAGAATTTTCTCTTTTTTTTTAAATTTATATTTACAATGCTTTCTTCATCTAAAAACGCAGGAATTAACTGGTGCTCAAAGTAACAAGCATAATCAACGTGAGATGATGTAGTGTACAATTTATCAAATTACGTAACAAATGGTCACAGTATGTACAGTACAGCTCACGCGAAACCCACACTTTACTCTTTCACGCCGAGTGAGGAATGTACAATCACGTACTTATGCGGAGTTTGCATGATAAAACTACTCGGCGTGGGAATCAGCTATGCGAAAAGCTCTCGGCGTAATTACGCCACGGTACTTCGCATAGCCAAACTCGGAGTTCGCCGAGTCGAAATTGCACAGGTAAAAGGTGCAACTTTTTTTTTTAATTGCAGTCATTTTAATGCATAATTATTCAATAACTTTAGGAATTTTACTTTTGTTTTGGAAAAGCGGATGTGGTAAAATGTGGGTCACGACAGTTATATGGCGGTTCCTATTACCAGCTTAGCGGCGAATGAACATAAAATTCAATCAGTAATTATTATACTGGAAATTATAATTATATTTTTAAATACTCGTTATTTGTAACAAATTTTTACTATTCTCCTGTTTATTATTAATACATCGATGGGTTCTTTAGTCAGAAGAAAATTTGTAAAGAATTCCGAGTCATGAACCCGTTGTTAGTGCCGCCTTGTTAAAAGGTACATACATGGCCAATGATTGAAGAAGAAATGACTTTTGGACAACAGAAACGAACACAACTTGTGATTAAATGCATTAAAAGCTTGAAAAACATATTTGTTTCAAAATTTATTAATTGTATTTATCAGTCGTGTCAACTTTGCACAGAAAAGATCCCCTCGGCGTCTCATTTTTTGTACTTTTTCTGGCGATTGGCTTTTTCAAGCGCGCTGTCGGAAAACTTCCCCCGAAAAGTTGTCGGAAAATTCAGATTTATTCCCCAATAATAAATCACCACAGGGGTGCACTCATGGTTAATTGGATTCTACGCGGAGTAACTCGGACTGTGATTACAACGAGTGTCTCGACAATGGCGTACTTTTGCCGCGTGGATTCGCCGAGTCCAAACACTGACTCGGTGTAGTTTCCCGCGGCACTCTATACGACCAAACTCGGCGAATCGATTAAAGTGTGGGTTTTGCGTGAGCTGTTTTATATTTGAAAAGTTGTATACAAATCCTACCAATGACTCTGGTACAAATGTACGGCCACAATGGCGACAAGACTTGAGATTAAGCTTCACTTTTCCTGAAACAAACAGACATGTATGCATTATATATCAGAATGAAATGTAAGTAATAAACAAACATGTATGCATTATTTATCAGAATGAAATGTAAGTAATAAACAGACATGTATGTATTATATATTAGAATGAAATGTAAGTAATAAACAGACATGTATGTATTATATATTAGAATGAAATGTATTAAAGTAATAAACAGACATGTATGTATTATTTATTAGAATGAAATGTAAGTAATAAACAGACATGTATGCATTATATATCAGAATGAAATGTAAGTAATAAACAGACATGTATGCATTATATATCAGAATGAAATATAAGTAATAAACAGACATGTATGTATTATATATCAGAATGAAGTACATGGTAATAAACAGACATGTATGTATTATATATTAGAATGAAATGTAATAAACAGACATGTATGTATTATATATCAGAATGAAGTACATGGTAATAAACAGACATGTATGTATTATATATTAGAATGAAATGTAATAAACAGACATGTATGTATTATATATTAGAATTAAATGTAAGTATTAAACAGACATGTATGCATTATATATCAGAATGAAATATAAGTAATAAACAGACATGTATGTATTATATATCAGAATGAAGTACATGGTAATAAACAGACATGTATGTATTATATATTAGAATTAAATGTAAGTAATAAACAGACATGTATGTATTTTATATCAGAATGAAATGTAAGTAATAAACTGACATGTATGTATTATATATTAGAATGAAATGTAAGTAATAAACAGACATGTATGTATTATATATCAGAATGAAATGTAAGTAATAAACAGATATGTATGCATTATATATTAGAATGAAATGTTAGTAATAAACAGACATGTATGCATTATATATCAGAATGAATAAACAGACATGTATGTTTTATATATTAGAATGAAATGTAAGTAATAAACAGACATAGAGGATCTGACACGAGTTGTCATTTCATACAAAATGTTATTAAAAGAGTTCAGGAATTTGTTAAGCGAGCCTCTGGCTAGCTTAATAACAAATTCCTGGACGAGTTTAATGATCCTTTTTATCACATGAATTTTGAAATTTTGAATTTTGAATTTTGAATTTTTAAATTTTGTATTTTGAATTTTTTGAATTTTGAAATTTTTGAATTTTGAATTATGAAATTTGGGTCGCCTTGTATTACACATGGTTAATATAAGGAAATATGTAATGGGTATATTATACGGAATACAAGCAGTTTCATGTGATAAATGTATGTATTATATATTAGAATGAAATGTAAGTAATAAACAAGACATGTATGCATTATATATATATCAGAATGAAATGTAAGTAATAAACAGACATGTATTATATATCAGAATGAAATATAAGTAATAAACAGACATGTACATGTATGTATTATATATTAGAATGAAATGTAAGTAATAAACAGACATGTAAGTATTTTATATCAGAATGAAATGTAAGTAATAAACAGACATGTATGTATCATATATCAGAATGAAGTACTTAGTAATAAACAGACATGTGTATGTATATATATCAGAATGAAATGTAATAAACAGACGTGTATGTATGTTTTTGTCATACTGCAAAGAAAATTCTCAGGATTTCATTGGTCAATGCGCCGTAGACATGAGCCCATGTCTACGTCTCGAGACGTGAACATAGGACGAACCCCATTACTCAAATACACAAAAACAAAATGGCGACGATAACGTTGCCGATTCGTTTTGGAAACTGCCGATTGTTTCCTTCCTATCGTTTTTCTGCGCTTTCCACTATGTGTAAAAGTCTGAAATAATCGTAAGTGTATTTTTTTCGGCAATTTTACAGATAATAAAACATAAACATAGTGACAAAATACGTTTATTTTATTAAAAAATCCGCTAAATTTAACGACGTTAGAGCGATGACGTCACGAAAGTAAACAACGTCTAGTTTGAGGCACGTTACGGAAAAATTGGCGCAATAAAAATGAAATCGTGTTTTTGGCTTTTTTTTCTTAAATAAATGGTTACAACTTTGAAGTATGACAAATTCGTTATTAGGATTCTTGAGAGGGAACATGGGCTCACATTCCCTGCCTGGAAATATATATTCCCCCTCGCCTAACGGCTCGGGTGAATATAATTTCCAGGCAGGGAATGTGAGCCCATGCCTGTCAAGAATCCTAATAACTAATAATATCAGAATTGAATTGAATTGGGGTTTTAAGGCGCACCAACACATGAAAAGGTTATATGGCGCCTAAAAGGCATGAACATGCCAGGCTCATCTTCCATGTACATCGAGATAAAATATGGAAAATGGGCCTAGAACCATCTCACCCTGAACTGCAGAGTTGCTGCAAATTCTATCGTAGAAACTCCATTTACGCTGGAGCCACGTTATTGTTTTTCTGCCACTGCTCTTTTGATGCGAGCAAGATAGCACCTGAAACAATGCAGGGATCATGATGAAGACCTTTAATGAACATGAACAAAAACTGATAAAATGAACATGAATTTGGGGGGATTCTACCCCTCTGCCTACCCTCCAAAGGGATTTCCAATAGCCCTATTCTTTGCCCCGTGACCAAACGGGGGCACCTGGGAACCACACGAGGCAATCAGAAGAAGTACAAGTAATAAACAGACATGTGTATGTATGTATATATCAGAGTGAAATGTAATAAACAGACATGTACATGTATGTATGTATCATAATGAAGTACAAGTAATAAACAGACATGCGTATGTCTAGGCTCGTGTTAACCATTCGCCAAATCGCCATAGGCGAAAAGTAACCGGAACTGGCGAATGAAAATCGTAAGAAATACATAGCAAATTCGCCAGACATCGACGGTCTGGCGAATCCAAATTTCCGACCAATTTTGTCTAAAAGATCTCGGAAAAGCCTGAATTCTAATACACAAAGCCTTTCACTGTTTATAAGCCACTATCCTGCTGGGTGTTATTCAAAAAAGATATGTTTTGGCATTGGGAATATGACCGAATTTCGGCCATAAAAACAGCCAAAAAAAAACCCTGCGTGGTGAGATAAAATCCCCGCGTTGAGTGTGATTAGTCGTAATCCGCATGGCACCAACTGTATATCATAATGAAGTACAAGTAATAAACAGACATGTGTATGTATGTATCATAATGAAGTACAAGTAATAAACAGACATGCATATGTATATATCATAATGAAGTACAAGTAATAAACAGACAAATGCAAAATATTAAACATCTGGCTCTTGCAGTTTCAGAGATTTTTTTTCATCTAAGGATCATCCATTTGAAGTTTAGTCAAAATTGGCCAAGCGATTTCTGAGGAGAAGTCGTTTGACGAAAAGTTAATGCCTTCGGCTCAGGTAATCTAAAAAAACTTCACTGTGTGTTTTTTTAGCTACTTGGGGATACAAGCAGATTTTTTCAATAAGCATTAAATGCACTTCATCTAAATAATTGTATTTTCATATGGCATATTTTTCAGAAATGTATGCAAAAACATGCTTTTATATACCTGTATCAAACATCCATTGCCTCATATAAAATGTCTATTTAATATATCAAAAGGACATGCGGCAATCTTGATGTTTAAAACTCTCAAAGCCAGCCCCGGCTCTAGTCCCGTCTCAGAGTCAGCCCTGTCACTTTTTCTGCATATTTGCAAATCATTATTAATAATTATTTGAATACTTCAATGCAAATTATTGTTTGCATGTTGACCATAATTCAATAATAATATATGCATACCTTTGATAGATTAATAAAGAACAAGAATTATCACTGTAAGTGATAAATGCCCCCGAAGTGTCCTTTGACCTCTAAGTATGACCTTGACCTTGGAGCCATGGACCACACCTCATTTGGTTGTGGTGAGCACTTGTGCCAAGTTATTTGAAAATCCGTCCAGGCATGCAAAAGTTATTGACCGGACACGATTTGACCTTTGACCTCCAAATGTGACCTTGACCTTGTGGTCACAGACCTTGATTTTGTGCGCGACACATCGTCTTGTTGTGGTGAGCACTTTTGCCAAGTTATTTGAAAATCCATCCATGAATGCCAGAGTTATTGACCGCACACAATTTGACTTTTGACCTCCAAGTGTGACATTGACCTTGAAGACATGGGTTTTGCGCGCGACACATCGTCTTGTTATGGTGATCACTTGTGCCAAGTTATTTAAAAATCCCTGCGGGGGTTGTGACGTTACGGTCCGGACACGAAATTGCATCCCTGTTTTTGACCTATGAACTTTGAGGTACCAGCCTGGGTTTTGCGCGCGACACATCGTCTTGTTATGGTGATCACTTGTGCCAAGTTATTTAAAAATCCCTGCAGGGGTTGTGAAGTTACGGTCCGGACACGAACTTCGGAATGATGGACGGACAGACAGAATCCGGACGGACGGTGCGATTACTATATGCCCCCGAATATTTTTTCGGGGGGCATAAAAAGTGGTAACTCCAAATTCTATTACCTTTGTTTTTTAAATTATATGCAAGCAGGTTAAAAGCCAAATGGGATTAATAAATATTGGTGCTAATTTCAATTCTCATACTTTAAAACTGCCGTGTGTCCGTTTAACTGCTATTATTTCACACTAACTGCAAGATTTACCTTCCATATTGTTAGTTTAATCCAGACAAATTCTTGTTATGTTGTTCAGTCTGGTATTTTCTTGCAATCGTAATATCGATTAATTTGTTGTTGGATGGCGTGTTATTTCAATCTTCGTCACAAACTATTGAATACAATCATTATTATACATATATACTTTCCTAACTGGTATGACAAAGTATGCACTGAATAAATATGATATATGTTGTGCGGGTAAATAACAAATTTTGCTTCAAGGTATTTAGTAAATGCATTAATTTCCAGTGGTGTCCTTATAGATAGTTCCGACATACAGTTTATAGCTCTGCCCTCTTTTGTTCCTGGGTCAAGTTCCCACAAACATTGGCCATGTGATCTAGTGTATGTTAGAGTTGTTTGTGTGACAACACATGCTTTTGGTACAGGTGTAAACATCAATTGAATGTTTAATTGGCTCAAATCTCTTGTGGATATAAGCTTGATTGACAGATCAGAACTATGTATTACCATATTAAACCATAAACAACAATAAAATATTATACACGATAATGCCTCAGTCACATCATAAAGTGAAATTGTTGGGGAGTTGGTTTGAAGAGGTAGCAGGGTGGGGTAGTTATGATTTTCTTTGGAGAGTGGGGTGGTGTATGTTTTTAAAAAATTTTAAAGCCCCTTTATTTAATCTTACAGTTCGTTTCCTTCAGATGTAGCAAAACAATGTATAGCATATGTAAAAATTGCCTCAAGGGTGAGTACCAAAAATATGATGCAATCCCATCAAAAGTGATGACCTGACAACTAACATATTGAACGTCAACAGAATAATCTACAACTACATTATGGACGCGGCCATATTGAACGTCAACAGAATAATCTGATTATTCGGATGACGTTCAATATGGCCGCATCCATAATGTAGTTGTAAAATTGTGTGTGAGTATTCTGCTGACGTTCAATATGGCCGCTTGACGTTCAATATGGCCGCATCCATAATGTAGTTGTAAAATTGTGAGTAATTATTCTGCTGACGTTCAATATGGCCGCTTGACATTCAATATGGCCGCATCCATAATGTAGTTGTAAAATTGTGTGCGATTATTATGTTGACGTTCAATATGGCCGCGTCCATAATGAAGTTGTAAAATTGTGTGCGATTATTATGTTGACGTTCAATATGGCCGCCTCCATAATGTAGTTGTAAAATTGTGTGTGATTATTCTGCTGAAGTTCAATATGGCTGCATACATAATGTAGTTGTAAAATTGTGTGCGATTATTGTTGACGTTCAATATGGCCGCGATTATTGTTGACGTTCAATATGGCCGCGTCCATAATGAAGTTGTAAAATTGTGTGCGATTATTATGTTGACGTTCAATATGGCTGCGTCCATAATGTAGTTGTAAAATTGTGTGTGATTATTCTGCTGATGTTCAATATGGCCGCATCCATAATGTAGTTGTAAAATTGTGTGCGATTATTATGTTGACGTTCAATATGGCTGCGTCCATAATGTAGTTGTAAAATTGTGTGTGATTATTCTGCTGACATTCAATATGGCCGCATCCATAATGTAGTTGTAAAATTGTGTGTTTTACCCAACTGATGAAGGGCTATGCCGAAATGTTTTATTAAATGTGTTTTAATAGACTTTGCTATATATTTATAAACTTCCCTCAGGAGGACAATTAGAAACTTGTTAAAATACAGCTGGTAAATCATGAACATTTTGTTTTTTATGGAAAATCCGGAGAGTTCACACTTAAATCTGGAGATCCAGAGAACGACAGAAAAATTTGGCAGGCCTGTATCTGAAAAAGGTAAAGATATTTTACTTACCACTAAAAAATATTAAAACTGATATAAATTATAACTGTTTTATGTCCTAGCTAAATTTTGTCTAACAGCTGGAAAAAAACAGCAGAGATCGAAGGCCAAAGGGGACTAAGGGCTCACTTGGGCTCGGACCGGAATTAATTTGGCTCATTGAACAAATAGGGAAAATATATCTATCTATCTTCCTTTAATTCCAAACCCCTGCTGGGGACCTATGAATGGCGCGCGCCTATCTGACATAGACGTGTCAATAGAATAAAAGTCAGTAAGATTAAAAATAAAACCAACTCTGGGGCTACTTATGGCGAGTCATGTGCCACTATGCTAACTGCAGAGTTAAGCAGCTCTATACTGGGTAGGGTTGGGATATCTGTGGGAAGGGCATTCCAATGAACTATTGTTCTGGGGAAGTATGAATACTTATAATAGTCGGATGTCGTGCCTATTACTCTAAACTGAAGTGGGTGTAGGTGTCTAGATTGTCTGTTCGTCATTGTCATATAGTTCTCAAGTGGGATAGCTACAAGACTGTTGGTGATCTTGTAGCAGAGGGATAGCCTACTATCTATATGTCGCTGGTCAAGTCCTCCATTTCAAGGAGTGGAGCATCTCTGTGATGCTTGAAGTCTGTCCATAGTCATAATTTGCCCAGCGAGCTGCCCTGCGTTGGACAGCTCCGATCTGGTTTATGTAATATTTATTGTGGGGAGACAGTGGAGCAATACTCGAGCTTCGGTCGGACTGTTTTGTAGGCCATAGACTTAAGTGGTTCTGAGTGTACTTTGATGTTTCTGCGAAGGAATCCTAATGTTTGATTTGCTTTGTGATTCTGTCTATGTGTGTGTTTCACATTAGATCGTCTAAAATGTCAACGCAAAGATATTTTGCTGATGTTGTTGCTTTGAGTTTTGTATTATGGAGGTAGTATGAAGTGTCTATGGGTGTTTTAGACTTGGTGATATGGATGACTTGGCATTTTGTGGGATTAAATTCCATATCCCATTTTGTTTCCCATTTTTCAAGTTTGGTTAGATCATTTTGTAGTGTTTCTGATTGTTTTTCTGAAGTGATTGTAATGTATATATGGCAGTGTCATCTGCAAATAACCTAACCCGGGAATTGGCATCTACTGGGAGTCATTTATATATGTATATATGTAAGAAACAGTATTGGGCCGAGGACGGACCCTTGTGGCACTCCAGAAGAAACAGGTATTGATGATGACCTGGATCCGTTGACAACCACACTCTGTGTGCGGTTGTCTAAAAATGACTTTATCCATATGGGAGTACTCCCTCTGATCCCATTTTCGCTCATCTTGAGAATCAGTTTCTCATGCCTGACTCATCAAATGCTTTGCTGAAATAAGTAGAATATTTGTTTCTTAGAGTGAACAACTTTGAATATTTCATCCATATGCATTATGAGCTGCGTTTCACGACCGTTTTTTCACGGAAACCATGTTGCAATTCATAAAATATTCCTCGTCTATTGAAGTGTTTAACGATTGAGGAGGCGACAATATGTTCTAAGGTTTTACAGAGAATGCGTGAGGGAGATAGGTCGGTAGTTTGCAGGGTTGGATTTGTCGCAGTTTTTGAATGCTGGAGTAACATTTGCATTTTTCCATACAGAGGGTAATTCTCCAATTTTAAGTGATTTCTGAAAAATTATTTGTAAGGTAGGAGAAATCTCTTTACAAAGAGTTTTCAGAATAATGGGTTTCATTTGGTCTGGGCCTGCAGCTTTATGTGGGTTTCAATTTGATAACATTTTTTCTATTCCCTTGGTGGATATTTCAATTTCAGGCATTTTAATGTGTGCCTTACATTCCTCTGGGATTTGTTGACCCTCGCCTCCCAAGTTTTGGAGTTTTATTTTACTTTCGTCTCCCAAGTTCTGGAGTTTTATTTTACTTAAGGACTTTAGGGATAGTGGTGACTTTGGGCTAAATACTGATTGAAACTGTTCGTTCAGTATTGTTGTCTTCTTTACATCATCTTGGTGGTAGTTGTTGTCCTTTTTTAGAGGAGCTACACTTGTTGAGTCTTGTTTTGAGTGTTTTAGTAGTGTACAATTTCTTAGTGTTTGGTTTGTTTGTGTTTTGTGTTTTGTTACTATCTTGGTTTACATTCAGAATGCCTACAAGATAGTTTTGGTATGCAAGTTTTGTTCTTTTGCGTGCTAGGTGTTTAAAGTTTTTGTAATAATCCTTGTATTTTGACCTGTTTGATGTGCGTTGCTTTTTGTATAGCCTATCATGTTTTCTGAACAGGCGTTTTAGTTCTCATGTGATCCAGGGGAGTTTGTCCCTTGTCTGTGCCATTTTGGTTGGCACAAACTTCTGGCATGCTGTATCTAGTGTGTTTGTGAAGTCATTCCAGAGATCTTCGGTGTTGAGTGCGTCATATTTTTGGGATTTTAGCATACCCTGATGATAATCAAGTATCATGGACTTCATCCCATCACAGTCAGCTCTTTTGTATAAGGATATCTGTCTGGGTTTCAGAGGTTTTAGTTTGGCAGAGACATTAACATCTATCTGGACGGTGTCATGGTCACTTAAGCCTGGTATGGTTGTGGTTTTGTTTATGAGTGTGGGGTTGTTTGTGAGGAAGAGACCAAGAATGTGTTGGTCTCTTGTGGGTGTTTTGACCATCTGTTGTAAGTTGCTGTCGTTTAGTGTGTTAATGAAATCCCTATAGTAGGTTGGGTGTTTACAGTCTGGAGTGGGGGACATTTTCTCCCAGTCCATCTTGGACATGTTGAAATCACCTCCAACCCATACGTTTGGGTTTGCTTTTTTGGCAAGTTCTAGTGAGCTGTGTGGGTTGTGTTCATGAGGTTTATAGTATGCCCAATGATGAGTGATTTGCATCCTGTGAGTTCTATTTGTATCCAGAGGTTTGCACAGTCTGTGCAATACTCTATGATTTATTGTGATATTCATAATTTTGATAGAGCATCATCAATAAAACTGACCAATCAGTGACCAGAAATAAGACCTACCTAATTCATTCTGGTAGGTGATAAACTCGGTCTTTATCCTTGATGTTCAACCAAGTTTACTGTTAAAATTAAGATATCTACAATGTGGTTCTTTTAAAATCCTGCATATTTCATGCACATTCATGCAAACTGATTCAACATACATATCTTTCAAAATCAAAATCTTGAAAATTATCAACTTTTTACTTGGTCAAAGATTTTTATTTTACTATAGAACCTAAGGATAAAAACCGAGTAACACAAATTTTATCACCTACTGAAAATAAGATAAAATCTCAACATCTGTGCAATGAAAAATTATGAATTATCGAATCCTGGACTTCGATATATACGCCACCCCCATTTTGACCTATTCTATCTCTTCTGTAAGGCCTAAAATTGTACAAGAGCTGTCACCAGATATACAACATACTGTGAAACCAATGATATGCATTTCAGATATACAACATACTGTGAAACCAATGATATGCATTTCTGTACATATCACATATGCTCCAGTGCTGATGTGATCGAGATGACCTAAAAACAACCATTTCCATTGATTCTGTAAATCTAAGTACTGTAGAACAATATAAAATGATTATACAATTAAATATTTTTTAATGTGAGACACGAATTCGGCGTCTTTTATAAAAGGTACCACAAGGGCGAAACGCACGGACGTAGCAAACTGTTTGGGAAAGGCCATAGCTACCAAGTACAAACGTGAATAAACATCGCAACTGTCATCCACGTACCGGTGTTCATTTCAGCTACAAATATTGCGACACCACACATTACCATTTACAATCGGAATTTCTAATGCATTTTTCTATAACGATACACATTATTTTTAAACAGAAAATTGAGAAAACTACAGAAAAAACTGTTTTAAAAATTGTTTACCAGTGTATTCGTCCATGTCAAAAAATAGATAATCAGACTGGTTTACAAAGTGAGTTTTTCTCTCAAACGCTTCTTCTTCTTCCAAGCCTGGTTCCCTGGCCTCCCGTCCCACAATGCTGTGCAATAGCATTGTGGGAAGGCCAGGGAATCAGGCTACTTCTTACAACGTTGCAAGCGTTTTAAAATAATCAAACGAAAACCGGTCAATTTACTGGACCCACCATCCGGCGCATAACAAAGCGCAAATAAATAATAGTTAAAAGCAGAAAACCAACAATTGTACCGAAAAGGGCCCTTTTCGTCGACACCGTCACTCTTGCAAAATGGCAGCAGTAAGACGAGCAATTCTGTTTTCTTCTGTTATTTTATATACCTTCCGTGAACTATTCGTCTGAAGACTAATGTTCATGTTCAACGTCTAAACATGGTAATTTATTTATTATTCAAAATTGTACTGGTTTGCTAGTAGTAGCCGAACAGAAAATAGTGTTTTATAGTGTACTGTGTGTTGTTATTTGATATTATTCAAACAAAAACAACTTACAGAGTAAAGTTAAGTTCACTTAATTGTTAAAAAATGTCAACATCCGATTACAAGCTCGCGCACATGCTGTTAATAGGGGCCCTCAAAAAGGTAATCGATAAGCGTTGATTGACAGCGGTACAGAAGTAGTATCCAAATTGCTAAAAAAACGGATACATTTATGGTCATTAACCCTATTGGACGCACCATTCCATAAGAAAGACATCTCGTCCCATTTATGACCTACATATATTAACAAGAGTTGTCTCCATCACGTAAATTGAAAATTTCCGCTACTGCAGTATAATCATATTTCAAATATTAAAACTGCAGTAAAATATCAAATATGATTTTCAATATTGTTTATGCCTACTCGTCAGAGGCCAGTTTCCGTCCAAGCCCAGTTTCCGTCATTCTCATTTAAAAAACGTTTTTACACTGCAAATTACTTACGCGATGTCACTTATTGTCAGACGTTTATAACTGAAGATTGGAAACAGGAAAAACAACCAAAAAGTAAATAAGCGGTACAAAAACGAAAGGGATTTCTCCGAAAAATGCGTTGGGGATGCGCGCGCATACTGCTGCATAATAAACTATTAAACAAATAACACCGTAAGGACGTCATAATTTTATCACTCTTCAGTGGACGCAGTTAAATAGACCGTGATTATGTAGTTTCACCAAAGAGCAGCAACTCGTACAACCTGTATCTGTTTGATTTGCATAGCAGGGTTCTCCACAGCGCCTTTAAGCACCGCGCTAGCGCGGTGCTTGAAAATCAAAATCCTTATTTGCGCTGTCCTTGAAATTAGCGCGGTCCTTTAAATCCCAAGCGCGGTGCTTTGATTTACTCGATTCATGTTGTGTTGGTGCGCCTTAAAACCCCAATTCAATTAATTATCGTCCGACACATACACTTACACAGGATGTAAGTCACGCGCAATCGGTGTGAAATATTACACGTCAAGGACAAGTGTGTACAGTTGTATAAACCAGTCAAATCAGGCAGAGATACGGTGTTGTCGCGTTGCGTTAGCTGTGTATAACTTGACTTTATTGTTGATCATTATTATGTCCGGACAAACAAAACTTGATGGGATTAATTAGATAAGATGAAGCGATGTGACATAATTGATTGGATAATGTGATTTAAATACATGATGAGTGATTATTAAGGAGTTGTTAAAAAAAATATGTTGTTTTGATGTTCGTCGGCTCTCTGCGTGGATCGTATGCAGTTTGTAAGTATTAATTTGTTGCAGATTATTTTAATTACTCGATACTTTCAGAGATTAGTTAATATCTTTAATTAAGTTAATGAAGTTAAACTGGGTTACTTTGCTATAAAATGCCCGATGTTTCTATTAATTTATCATAACAAAATGTCGAAGCAAAGCAGTAAGAGACCCTTAGATGGGGGAATTGGCAAGTTTTTTGTGGTAAGAAATGTTGAGGCTGCACCTACTGTCTGTGACTCAGCATCTGAACCAGTCGCCAAAAGAGCCAGGGTCAGACTGACCGGGTTCAATCCAGACTGGGAGAAAGACTTCAAATGGGTTGAGGAAATGGAAAATGGTTAGTAAATAAATACATGTAATTTAAGGGCAATCAATGTAAAGAATGAATATTAATATTATTTTATTCAAATGCAGATTACTGTAAAGTGTATGGTAGCTGATTATGGTCTAAATTTAATGGATAAAGAGTTTGTTGTATTGGGGAAGAACTATATTAAAGAGAATATAATTATACAGTAAAATAGTATTTTATTAACTCATTTCCACATGTAATATACAGACAAAACATTATACAGAACAGAAATATAATCTGTACATAAATATAATATACAGTACCCTAGTACAAACTACAACATGACATAATATAATCTGCAATAAATATACCCATCTTCATTTTATAATTAAAAATCATCTCAGGGCATATGGTGCACCCTAGAATTGGAAAAAAAAATCGACAAAGGCAGCGCCTATGCCAGCGCCTGAAAAAAATCCTGTGGAGGACCCTGCATAGAGTTACCCATCTTTACAGTGTAAAATTGTTTTACATTGACGATTCCAGGCGCATTGTTATAACGATCGAGGTGACTGATGGAACAATGCAAACATACCATTTTTACAATGAAATTGTTGAATAGACTTGCAAACAAGTTTCCAATTCATAAAAGTTCACTGTATCTTGACCTAGTTGAATCTATCACTCGATAAAATACATGACGGAAACTGGGCTTGTAAACAAAATGATTTGTCAGTTTTAGTCTGTTTATAAACAGGTCACGTGCCACTTCGATAATTTATATAAAACAAAATTCTTTGGTATCAAATTTCCAGGAAGAGGTAACCTAATAGAAAATAGAGTAAAAATTGTCAGGATACATATATTTGTCTGGAAAATTAGTTTATGTTTACATAAGTGACGGAAAGTTGCCCCCGACGAGTACATGTTATATAAACGAGGTTATATATATAAATTAGAGTTTTTAGCTCGACTATTCGAAGAATAAGAGAGCTTATGTAATCACCCCGGGGTCAGCGTTGGCGTTGGCGTCGGCGTCGGCGTCCCACATCAAGGTTTGCGTGTAAGCTGTGTTTACAAGTCTATATCTCTTACATTTCTTATCCTAGCACAACCAAATTTGTTCATGGGCTTCCTTATAACATTATCTTAAGGGCTGCATAAACATTTTTGGTTCCTGTAACCCATGGGCTCCAACGAACCTAAATTATGATAGCCCATAAAATGTGTCCCATTTCACATCAAATTTTGCGTGTAAGCTGTGTTTACAAGTCTATATCTCTTACAATTCTTACCCTAGCACAACCAAATTTGGCCATTAGCTTCCTTATAGCATTATCGTAAGGGCTGCTTAAGTAATTTTGGTTCCTGTAACCCCTGGGCTCCCATGGAACCCAAATTCTGATAGCCCTTAAAATATGTCTGTTTCACATCAAATTTTGCGTGTAAGCTGTGTTTACAGGTCTATATCTCTTAGATTTCTTGTCCTAGCTGAACTAAATTTTGGAATTGGTTTCCTTAGGCGTAATAAAAAAAGTTGTTTGTTTCCACTAACCCGACCGACCCTAATTTTACCCCCCGACCCTAAACTTTTTTTTCCGATTTTGGTACGAAAATTTTTGGGTACGAAAGAAAATGTTTGCGAAACGTAGACGGAACGAAATAAATGAGTACGAAAAACGTATTCATTTGGTTGTCCTCATTTTTATCGTCAGCAGTCGATCCAATATGGCAGCCTCCACGGATCGGCCAACGTGTATTTTGGCCGTGAATTTGGGCATCTGCCCTCACAATAACAAGCCTATACAAAAAATTTCAGTGTGTCTACTCTCTTGGACATTCTACGAACTATTTCTTTCATATCATCCTCAAGCCATCAACCTTGTGAAGACCCTGGTTTCCACCAACATCAATGGAGAAAATTCTTACGAGGTTTTGTCACATTTCCTTTTTTGTCGATAAATTTAAATCCTTTATAATAGCTGTTAATTGTAAGATAAAAAAGTACAGAAGTAAATATTTATCAAGAACATTTTGCTCTGAAACACCATGATGTTTGATGGTATTAAAACTGTGTGAAATCAAGTTTTCACTAGTATTTTTAATGGTAAAAAATGATAGCATGCATTTAAATTCATGTTGTCATTTTTTACCATCAAAATACAACAGGCACTTGAAATTCTGTCACAACTGTCAGGTCTCGAAAAATCCACTCGCCCCTCCAGCAGTTTGTGAGTGTTTTTGTCAGTTCCAACGAGTGTAAAACTCCTGCCACCTTGTCGTTACAAATTGCTAAATGAACCCAGTCAACACTGTCAAAAACAAAAGTGGAAAAGGTAGAAAGAAGTAAATGATCTTAATCTTGTGTTCTAGCTTTTCCTCAAACTGTTGAACATAATAATACTAATAGTAGTATTTTCAAACTGAAAAACTGTGTAAAATGCTGTAGGTTGATATGTTTAGCTTAAAATTTGCCTTTTCAGTGAAATTGTACAATGCTGTAGGTTGATATGTTAAAAATGCAGGACCGGTATAGGGAGGTCAAGTTTGTTTACATGCATACTTTCAAATTATGATTTGGCTATGTATTACACTCCCCTAAAAATGAATTAATCTAAAATGATAACACCGAAATGTTTCATAAACATGGAGAAAATTAACATTTGGAAGAAAAAGCTGCCAGCTTTTTCTTGTTTGTTTGTTTACAGTTTGAATGTGTTTAACTCAGTGTTATAAATAGGACTTGTATTAATATATCAACTACCTCGATAGCTCAGTGGTTAGAGCGCTTGTCTTGTGAGCAGCAGGTTGCGGGTTCGAGTCCCACCACAACCAGGGAATTTTATTTTTTCTTTCATAGTCAGATTCAAGAAATGTTTTGATAAAAAACTTGGAAAGTCGAAATTCTATGTTTTATGTTGAAATCGGTGGCTAATATTTTGGTATTGCTATTTTTATTACATATTTAACCAACAGAAGCCTTTTCATTCTATTCTGAAGGTCTCGAGATACCGGTCCTGCATCTTAAAGCTTAAAGTTTGCATTTTCAATGAAATTGTACAATGCTGTAGGTTGATACTATGTATAGCACAAAACTTGCCTTGTCAATGATAAACTGTGTACAATGCTGTAGGTTGATACTATGTGTAGCACAAACATGCCTTGTCAATGATAAACTGTGTACAATGCTGTCAGTTCACATACCTATAGCACAAAATTTGCCTCATAAATAAAAAAAAAGTTATCGAAAAAAAAGAAAGTTATGCCTACCTACCTACCCTATTTTTTTTGGGAATGTTAGCGGAAACAAACTACTTTTTTTTTTTGGCCTTATAGTATGTTGTAAAGGGTTGGATAAGTAATTTTGTCTTCTGCAAAATCTGGGCTCCGATGGAACCCAAATTGTGATGGCCCATAAAATGTGCAATA
>JAWPHD010013489.1:0-67916 GCA_037043455.1 Cyrtodaria siliqua | reverse complement strand
CATTTTTTTGACGGGACGGGCGATTTTCGTCGACAGCGGTCCACCCACAATTCAAATCTTAATCTATCATTAACCTGATTAGGAAAACGAAAAAAACTGATGTTATTAGATTGTCCTTTTTTATGCACACTTTGACACCCAGCTACAGCACACGGCATTTTTAACACGTACCATAAAACTTAATCCTACATAGACAATACTATACAACTCAATGCGACACCGCTGATCGTTTGGTACCAATGACGTCACAGGATCACGTGACACTTACCTGTCTTCAAAAAGGGCGAAACTCAAGCGTGTGCGCTATGAGATAAAATTGGCTACTGTGAGAAAACGGGACAACCAATAAGTGTAATATTTGAACAGATTGTATATTATATACATATATTTCAGAATATATGCTCAAAAAACACGCTAAATTTCACCTTTAATAATATTGTCTTGGTATCCTATTCCTATCTGACAATAATTCAAAATCACTGCTGGCGGCCTAGTGGGTGAGAGTTTGTTGACACTCTTCAGTTGGGTTCTTTATGACCCTCCAAATGGTAACTAGATCTATTTAATACCGTAAATCCTGTTAACTTATTGTGATGAATTTCCTGCAATATGACTGAAGTGTGCTATCAAATGTCAACCGGATCTACAGGGTTCGACACTAACGCAGGTCTGCTGGCCCGAGGCCACCTGATTTTTGGAAGGACCACCTGACTTTCCTAAATATTGGTGGCCCGTCGGGTCTTCTATTTTAAATTACTGACATTTAAAATGGTTGCCCGTCGGGCTTAGATAAGTCTAAGAAATATCTCGAGACAATCAAACTTTTCATCTAAAATTCAACCAGAAATCATGTTTTATCATCAGTTTGAAAGCACGCTTTGCATTGGTTGATTATACGATTTGACCCAATCGCATTACTCTTTTATGTTGACATTGATTGGGCACAAGAATTTGTCACATTGGACAGGAGAAGAAAGATCATTCGTATATTAACAGTTTGAACGGTGATTTTGTTTTCATATTCTTATTTTTCAATGAATTTCTGTATATTCATTTTCTATTTTTAGTTTCATTTAGTAAGTCTGTATCATAAAAACGCTTTACAATGAACGTTTACTCACAAATGCAAGCTGCTAAATAACCGAGAATGCGTATCTGTTTTCGGATGGTTTAATTTGCGGGACCCGATACGGTTTTTGAAGTGATTTATGGCGCGATCCTTAAAATGTAAAGAAAATAATATTGTTTTTGCTATATGATGCAAATGGATAAATAAAAGGAAAATAATGGAAAATAGAAGCTTATTGTTTAATTATAATCACATGTGTATTTAATTCTAAATAAAACAAAGTAAAAACGCATTCAATATCGACAAAAACCTGTACCAACATCTATTCATTGGTATTAACAATTTCGTGGCAGTTTATTCACGTGGTCTTAAAATACCCGCGATACTACTGATTGAATATGCAGAAATTTAATTATGAGTTGGTAACTAATTCGACGCTCCATTTTTTTTGTTTGGTCTGGCTGATTAAAGCCATTTTTATTGTGTCTATAGAGTTTGGATTCTCAAAATATGGGAGTTATACCTGGTCAACAGTAGGTTTAGAAAAGGTGTACATCTGTTGGAAAATTTGCCTGTTGATGGCTGGATAGGAACTTTAAAGAATAGAGTAGCCACAATTGGTTAATGTTATTAAATAAAAATGTTTCAGCAATACTGTGAGGCTTAGTTTATTTTGGGTAGGCTGGGATATCTGGGGTTGAGGTTTACTAGTGGAAAATCAATTATCATTCATGCCAGGTATGGATATTTGCACAGACCCAATTTTATTATTATGTCTGTAGTATTTGTAGCAGTCTGTTTCAATACATTGTAAACGGACGAGGAAAAACTAGGAACTAGCGGGTTTGAACTCGGGACCCCTTGCATGTGAAGCTGACGCTCTACCGCTATCACCATAAAAGCTAGCTCTGCAGCGAGACAGTAGTAACGCGCTTATGAACCTATCTATGTACATACACCCCCAACTGATTCCTACTACATACCTCCATCCTTTAACTTGATAATTGTCACCCTACAAATATCACGCATCCCAGATCCCTGAAATACCTCAGCTAAATAGCCTCCAACGATAAATATACTGGTCACGGCACCAATTTAAACGGACGAGAAAAAATTAGGAACTCAGCGGGTTTGAACTTGGAACCCCTTGCATGTGATGCAGACGCTAGCTCTGCGGTGAGACAGGAGTAACGCGCTTATAAACCTATCTATGTACATACACCCCCAGCTGATCGAGTCCTACTACAACATATTTACTCTAAATGCATGTGGGTGCAGATGTCTGGACTTTGTGATACGAGATGACGACATTTTTGAGTGATTGAATTATATTCCCTATTTTTTAAGTTTGGATATATTCTATTAAGTATCCAAGCCTTCTCTGACCTTACCAGCCCATTTTACGATTTTGATATATCATCTGGCTGTGTACGAATAAGCCACAAAAAAAAAGAAAAAGGAAAAAAAAAGCCTTTTAGGGTCAGAGAAGGCTCAGATTACCTATTAAGGCATATCAAGGAAATGTATTACCTGTTCATACATGTCCTTTAGAACTGGGTATCATACTTTATGTGTTATGGAATAGAGTATTTTGCAAATGGGTGATTTCAAAAATAATGAAGCTTTTTATTAACATTCCAATATCTATTTACCAGAAAGCTAAATAACTAAGTTTTTAAGTCCTGGATATGTGTTTAGTGGAAGTTGATTCTCATGCAAAGTTTCATCACATTAGCTTGCTTCCTTAAAAAGTTATGTTGTAAAAACATGTCAAAAAGTGTCCCAAGTGTACTGTTTTGCGTGACATTTCAACTAAAACACCATTTTTAGTTTTGAATAACTATGCAGGGTTCTCCACAGGATTATTTTCAAGCATAGTGGCATTTAGCGCGTGCTGGGGGAGGGTACGGGAGGGGAAAACCCCCTCCTGTGTTCGTTTTTTTTGGCTTTTGGTAACTGCCTGTATTGACGGTGAGGCACTCTTTTGTGTGATATAAGTGATGTTAGGAAGCCATATATAATTATATATTTATGATAATAAGCAATATAATAAATAATCCATGTTTTAAGACTTTTATTTAAAAAAAAACTCATAAAAATATTTACTAAAATAATTTCATACACAATAATACATACACAATAATACAACACAACATCAACACAACATGCAGCATCTGAAATACATACAATAAACAATAATAAATAATCCATGTTTTAATACACGATGAAGAAGAAAACATACAAAGATTTATTATAAGTTTATACACAATAATACAACACATATACATCAACACATCATGCACACATATAATACCATCAACTACACAATATTCATCCCTGGAAATAAAACAGCACATTTGATAATACTTAAAAAATATAACCTTAGCACTCAAATAAATCCAACACAAGTTAGCCCATTCAATGTCTTGACTTGTACATATTAGCTAGCAGTTTCTATTCAGATGCTTGACCTTCTAGGTCTGGCCATGTGCCATTCTTCCACTGCCCTGTCATATTCAAACTGATGGAGGTGGGCCCTTGTTACTGCCAGCAGTGCATTGAGAACTCTGTTACACAGAGTTGACCTGTGCTGTCTTAATTCAATCTGCTGTTGATGTTGGAAGAAGCAGACCAACAGCTGCAATATTGTACAAGTTGGGGTGAGACTCCTGTAGCTCTCTGTCATTCTTTGTAACCTCCCTCACTTGTCTCCACTCGATCATCATTGAATCTTCATCCTGGTTAAAGTGGCGGGCCAAGGTCTGAAGAAACATATATAAATAATTTAATATATTATAAATATATAATAGACCAACACGCTTAATAATAGTAATAACTGAATTATTTTTGTTTTATTTTGTAAGTAATTTCTAGTATTTTTGTTTTCAAAATATTGACAAGCTTTGAAGTAAACAGATAAATAAACTACCTTCATTTCTTCTTTTCTTTTTTCAAATGACCAGATATTATCCCAAAATTGCTATTTATTTTATTTATTAACGCACAAACTTAAATCAAATGACAATCAAAACAATTATACTTACTTACGCAAAACAAACAAACTCTTGCACATCACATCTTTCATTTCCGTCTTGAACAATAGTCAATACACGTTAGCCGATACACAAACTGCCAATATTAACAAACTTTCCAGTTCAACTGCTTTAAGTTACATTCTCCCATCACAATTATCTCCCAATTACTGATTAATCCACAACAACCCGACATAATCCAATCAACTCGTGATAATTGCAATTTGTTGTCAACAATCCACTAATCACACAGCGTGTTATCGCACGTTCTGCATACTGCATAGATCAGTCACGTGTTACTTGTGTGTATTGTTTGACGCGAGTTTATGAATTTGTGTACGGTGCGCATAAGGGTTTTTAAAGGCGGTGTTTGCCTTCAGATCAAAGCACCGCGCTCTGGTTTTTAAGCATAGCGGCGCAGTTTAGGCACCGCGGGATGTAAGATTTTGGAAGTCAAGCGTAGCGGCTCCGCTATGCTTAAATGGCCTGTGGAGAACCCTGCTATGCAACCAGCTGACATATCAGCAAATGGTCTTTTTTATACAGTAGCATGGCATATTCACTATCGGTTACATAACATGTAACCCGTCTCCAAACATGTTTTATTTTTCCATAAGAGTTTGAAGTTTAAGTGTACTAAGACTTTTTGCACACACTTTTTCACCAGAATTGGTATACTGAGGTGCTGGTAGAAAAGGTGTTGATAATGAGGTGAATAAAAGTTTTCTATTTCAGCACATAAACATGTATTCTTTAAGTTTTTCTACATTTCTATACATTATCTTGTTCATTGAACTTGTTGACAGCCATATACAATAACCAGTCAAAAACTGTCCCAAGTGTACAATTTAGCATAAATGATAGATATTTTTAAAGGCCACATGCCTTTTCAATCTCTAAGCACTTTTTTAGTAAGAACATGTCCAATAGGCATCAGCTATGACAACATTGTGATGGTAAGATAGCATGTAAAAATAATTCTGGCATATTTGTGTTGTCCCAAGTGTACATGAAATTTGACAATTTTGATTGAGAGGTGTCAGTTCCAGGAAAATTATACCACAATTCATTCTATTACAAGGCAGCAAGCAGAAAGGTGTAGTTTCCATAGAAAATAGTCTGGAGAAGTGTTCTAATGGTAAAATAACATGATATTTTGTAAATATTCCAAATTAACCTACAAGAAAAAAAGGTAAAATAATATATTTTTGTTGTTAACAATTATATTTGTTCTTTCTCTGTTCCATAGTAAGGCAACATTCTTCTACTTGACATATGCTGTATAAGGTTTAATAGATAATGCCTCTATAAGTATTTTACACTGCACATAAATATAACTATTGTTATTGTACACTTGGGACATAAAAAACTGGTTTTGCTCATTACACTTGATAAATGTCAAATAAGTTTTCAGGAAATGATTTGATACATTAAAGATGGCAACTCTGGTCCTTAAAGTTCCCTTTGAGGGCACTTTAAGAAGTAAAACTGTTGTGACTCCAACTCAAACACATATTCAAGGCCTTTTTTTAGAAGGCCAGAGACCATTATATCAAATGAAGATTAATTGAGGTACCGGTACACTAGTTTGGATGTACAGTCTAGGTACAGAGATAAACTGGCTTGGATGTACAGAGATACACCTTTTTACATCCAAAAAGGTGTACCTCTGTTTGAATATACAGAGATTCAGTTGTTTGGATGTACAGAGGAATACTTGCTTGGATGTACAGAGGTATATGTGCAGAGGTGCATTTGTTTGGATGTACTCATGTTCACTGAAATACAGAGGTACAGCTGTATAGAGGTACTAGTACTTGTCTAGATGTAAAGAGGTACCATTGTTTGCATGTACAGAGGCACCACTGTTTGCATTTATAAACCAGATGTACTGAAGTACACTTGTTTGGACTTACAGATGTAGAGGTACATTTCTTTGCATGTATCAGATGTACATTATTATGTACAGTTGTTTGGCTGTACAAATGTACCGAGACACAATTGTTTGCATGTGCCAGAGGTACATTTGTTTGCATGTACCAGAGGTTCATTATTATGTACACTTGTTTGGCTGTACAGATGGACAGAGGTTCATTTGTTAAGATATACAGAGATATAGATTTACACTTTTTTTCTACATGTGAGCATAGGTACACTTGTTTGGATTTATAGATGACAGATACATGTTAAGATGTACAGATGTGGATTTGGTTGGATGTACAGAGTTACACATGTATGGATGTATTAAGAGGTACAATTGTAAGGATGTACAGAGGTATAAAGGTACACTTGTTTGAATGTACAAAGGTACACTAAATGTTTGGGTGTACAGGGGTACACTCGTTAAGATGTACAGAGGTACACCTTTTTGGATTTACAGAGATACATCTGTTTGGATACAGAGAGGTACACTTGTTTGCATGTACATATGTGCAGCTGTTTTGCTGTAAAGATGTATGGAGGTACACTTGTTTGCATGTACAGAGGCACAGAGGTAAGCTTATTTGAAAGTAGAAAGGTACGGCAACACTTGCTTGCATGTACAGGTCAGAGATACATTTGTTTGGCTGTACATTGAATGTAGAAAAGTACGCTTGTTTTAATGTACATACATATGTACACTTGTTTCACTGTACATAAATGTATTGGTACACTTTTGTTGCATGTACAGAGGTACAAGAACAAGTGTCTGAGTTCAGGTATGAGTTTAATAATTGTGTTCTGGCTTGGGATATAATACTTCAGACCATTATGTTTAAGCATTTAACATGACTTCATTTGTTAGGAGTTAAGTTATGTATAATCAGTTGAATTGTATAGATGTTTGTTAAAGTAAATTGTTTTCAGTGTTTGAATAATATAAAAATAATATAGGTATTCCTACGGAAAGTTAATCTTGGTAATTCATTTGATAATTTAGAAAGTTTAATTTGTTCAATAGTTTTGTCCCAAGTGTACACATTTATAAATCTTTTATCAAATGCTATAAATTAACTCTTATTTATGAGGTATCAATATATTTATTGTAAGTTTTGGGAGTCTACCAGAACAAACGCAAAGATTTATTATTCCACAATATATTGTCTTAATGCTAAGATATTATTCAATCATAATCCATTACTTTATTCTGATAAGATCTCTTGTTTTCAGAATAATAAGAAATCACTTTGCAATATTTAATTTTTCTATATTGTATGGAATTTTATCGTGAAATAACATTATAAGTGTTTATATTTACATATGTTCCTACAGGAACACTGATTTACACATTAAAATAAACATATTGATGATGTTAGTAAATTGTCCCAAGTGTACAGAATTATGGTTAATGTTTAAAACAAAAAAAATGAAGAAATTTTAAGCTCTTTAAGGGCATTCATGGATCATTGAAACCAAGAAAATGAGTGAATCATTGTTTAAAGTTTTATTTTGATGCTGTATTTACATTCATTGTTCATTTCCCTCCAAATGATTTGAGATAGAACGGTCTAAACCTGCAAACATTAATTGTAATCTTTAACTATTAAATCTTAAAACAGAATATTACAAATAAAATTCCTGTTTAACACATAGGTCATGGGGCAAATTTTAAAAGTTCTTAACTTTGTAGCCAGTAGACTCTGTTTTAAGATCAGAAATGTATGTTGATTTTTAATAATGCAAGGCATTGTCCCAAGTGTACAAAAAAGCAAGACAATGTGGCTTTTTTTAAGTATTCATATTTTTGGCAAATTTTAATTTACACTTATGAAACTTTGCAAATATCTCGAGTATGTCCTAAATTATACAAAACATAAAGTTAACTCTTCAAAAGTTTAAGGTAATGGTGCATAAAAATGACATTAAGGTGTGTGTTTATAAAATAATTGGACTTAAAAGCATAAAAACCTATATTTTTCAATTGTATTTTGGACTACAGAACATATTTTTACTAAAAAATTATTGTTGAACATGTTACTTTATATGTACATGCTGCAAAAACAGTATTATGATTATTGTTTGAGATAATTTGTGAATCACAATTTGGTTATTTATTTCAAAAAAGTTCATTAAAATTCAAAAAACACTTAGATTTTTATTGTAACATGTTAACTTACCCATTGGCCGTATTCATGACATAAACTTGAACATATTGGCTAACTATTGCACTAAAAATTATAATCCCATCTGTAATTTGAAATTTTACCAAAAAATTACACTTATGCTTCATTATTTTTGAAATCACCCAAATAAGGGTTCACAAAGAACAATACAAAATTATGGAGAAAACTCTCCAAACAAATACAAATAATGATTAGAACACGTACAAGTTAAGTGTTGAATGCAATATATGGTATACATGTATGGGAGTTGAACAACAGCCAGTTGAAGGAGGACTTTTTCTGTCTGCAATGATTGCTTGGAATCAGGTTAAACTCTCTTTTGTTTTTATAAAAATCTACCTCGATCAGTGCCATACATGAAGTATGAGGTCAAAATACATTACAGTCAATCCAGGTTTTATAGGCATTTATCCTATTTTTTGCAACCTCTTAACTGTTATTTCAGTTGTGGTTTTACAAGCATGAACCCTAATGTACAAAAGGTGTAAACCCCATTTTCTGAAAAATATTAATACGGCTGATTTAGTTAGAAATGTTATAGAAATGTTAATACGGCTGATTTAGTTAGAAATGCTAATACGGCTGATTTAGTTAGAAATGTTAATGGCTGATTTAGTTAGAAATGTTAATACGACTGATTTAGTTAGAACTGTTATAGAAATGTTAATACGGCTGATTTAGTTAGAAATGTTAATACGGTTGATTTAGTTAGAAATGTTAATACGGCTGATTTAGTTAGAATTGTTAATTTGGCTGATTTAGTTAGAATTGTTAATTTGGCTGATTTAGTTAGAATTGTTAATACGGTTGATTTAGTTAGAATTGTTAATACGGTTGATTTAGTTAGAATTGTTAATACGGTTGATTTAGTTAGAATTGTTAATTTGGCTGATTTAGTTAGAATTGTTAATACGGCTGATTTAGTTAGAATTGTTAATACGGCTGATTTAGTTAGAATTGTTAATGGCTGATTTAGTTAGAATTGTTAATTTGGCTGATTTAGTTAGAATTGTTAATGGCTGATTTAGTTAGAATTGTTAATGGCTGATTTAGTTAGAATTGTTAATTTGGCTGATTTAGTTAGAATTGTTAATTTGGCTGATTTAGTTAGAAATGTTAATACGGCTGATTTAGTTAGAAATGTTAATACGGTTGATTTAGTTAGAAATGTTAATACAGCTGATTTAGTTAGAGTGAAGATTAGACAAGTTTTTACCTGACATGCAATGCCTGTATAGCTGTTCATTATTTCATAATTTGTAAGCATTATTAAAACCTTTTTATTTATTATTATATATATACATTTCAGCCAGTAAAAAGGCAATGTGTTGAGTGCGCCATAGCTTTAAATGGAGCCATATGACTTTAGCCTTCAGCAGATTACATTTACTGAAGAACAGATACAGGTAATTGTCATAATCTTGTATAGCTTGTACTGTAATTACTAACATGAACAAGGGCTGTTCTAGGATTGCAGTTTAGAGGGATGCAACTTTGTCCAAAAACTAACAAGACAAAAAAAGATTCTCGTAAATATAGGTTTTTAATGTTTTTAGCTAGTAGGGAATGCAATCAGACTTTAAGTTTTGTCATTTAAAATTAAAGTTAGCCTTTAAAGGGCATTTTGGAGCTACAAATAACTTATCACAATAGGCAGGCCAAGTGCTTGTTGCTTCAGAAAACATACAGGCCCAACATATTTCAACTTGTCTAATGCCCTAAGCATGATAAGTTAAGCTTAATAACATGACTGTTTTTTAGACAAGAACAAATTAGTGTGTTTTCATATCCCTTACAACCTTAGGCTATATCTTTCTCAAGGCCACTAGGGACAAACAATCACCATATACATGTAGTTGATGTGAGGTGTTAATTGGCTTGATATGTAATTAGTATCATTTGTATTGCGTCAAACTGACACGCCACTAAAATCTGATTTTTTTGTAGACATTGCATTAAAAGAACTACCAGTAGTTAGGAAATGAAGTTCTGTGAAATGTAAAAAACAATATTAGGGGTGGCCTGTATGGGAGGAAAATGACATGCCAGGCAACTTCTTGTTATCAAAATAAGAGTGTCCATAATGGATTTTGAGGGGGTTGATCTCGAGTTATCATATTTGTGGATCACTGAAGGAACACATTGCATTCACAAAGTTGTTTTGCAAAAATTAATCAACCTACGTTTTCACAAAATTAAGGTTTTGTGTTTGATTTATTTCTCTCAAAAGGCATGTTTTTGTTTTGATGATTAAACATATGACAAACACCCCCAGGCCTGCAACAGTTCTGTGTTTCTTTTAAAAAGCATAATGTTAATTAAAATAATAGCTTATTATATATAATATACATGTATTTTCTGCTTCTGTTGAATAAACAGAATTCTCGATTTTCTTCTTCATGCAGGATGGCAACCTTGACTCATTTAACAACGTAATTCACTACGACTCCACTCTCATTGACGAGAAAACTGGCAAGAAGCCCAACACACAACAGGTGTCACAGTCTTCCCAATTTGCATGTAAGTAGGCTCCCATATATAGTAGATCCACTCAGTCTTCCCAACGTGCATTTTAGAAACCTCATATATAGCAGGTTTCACACAAAAGGCTCCCATATATAGTAGATCCTCTCAGTCTTCCCAATTTGCATGTAAGTAGGCCCGTTTACAGCAAGTGTCACAGTCTTCCCAATTTGCATGTAAGTAGGCTCATATACAGCAAGTGTCACAGTCTTCCCAATTTGCATGTAAGTAGGCCCGTTTACAGCAAGTGTCACAGTCTTCCCAATTTGCATGTAAGTAGGCTCATATACAGCAAGTGTCACAGTCTTCCCAATTTGCATGTAAGTAGGCCCGTATACAGCAAGTGTCACAGTCTTAATAATTTGCATGCAAAGATGCCCATACACAGCAGGTGTCACAGTCTTCCCAATTTGCATGTAAGTAGGCTCATACACAGCAAGTGGCACATTCTTCCCAATTTGCATGTAAGTAGGCCCATACACAGCAGGTGGCACATTCTTCCCAATTTGCATGTAAGTAGGCTCATACACAGCAGGTGTCACAGTCTTCCCAATTTGCATGTAAGTAGGCCCATATACTTATGTGTGACAGCCTTCATAATTTGCATGTAAGTAGACCATTCACAGCAGGTGTCACAGTTTTCCCAATTTGCATGTAAGTAGGCTCATACAGCAGGTGGCACATTCTTGCCAATTTGCATGTTAGTAGGCGCATATACAAAAGAAGTCGTGGTCTTCCTAATTTGCATGTAAATAGGCCCATATAAGCAGGTCTCACAGTCTTCCCAATTTGCTTATATATGTAGTAGATGCATGTTTTTCTATGCTTGGCATTGCACTTTTGATTTTTACCCTTCGGCTAAAAGATTGACGGTTTTTATCACGAAGTCATTTACCCACCTTCCTACAAGACATATTCATACTGTAATTTTAACAATTATCACACTTGCACTTATTTGTTTTCATACTTCTTAAACATTGGATATTACTCATTAAGTAATGTGAGAAAATGTAAATTATATATGAGCCGAAACATGCGAAAAGGACCCTTCAGACAAAATTTTCACATTTTATGTTTTTTGATGTTTATGAAACACATTGAGTTTCTCTTTTAAAATCTCTTTATTTTATGTTGATATCTTAATTAAAAATGATTTTATCTTAATTTGAAAATTAAAGATTGTACTCGCCATTAATTTTGACGTTGACGTCGCCCGTCACGTCGGTGTCTTGGACGACGGCGTTGATTTAATAACAACAAAAACCATAAACAATTACCATTTTCTATAGCATCAACTATTTATATTCAGAAACATATTCCCTATGATATAATAATTAGGTAAAACACAGAAGTGACGAGAAATTTGATTAGTAACTAATTGATTACCGGCCGACGTCATAAATTGTTATGTTATGACGTTGTCATCTAAATGTCCGAAGGGACGTTTTTCGCGTGTTGCGGCTCAAATATAAAACGATTCCTTTTTGATTTTGTTTATTTTGTGTTTGCTGTTACAGTAGCACATATTTTAGGTCAAATATCTGGTTTTAATAGAAAAGGTCATGTGTTTTGTACACACACAGGGCCTCCTTTGGCCTTTTTTTCCTTTCGCAAACAATTTCGCCAAATGAATAAAGTTGGAGCCAAATTGGAGACATTGGAGCCATTTTGGCTCAAAGATAGCATAAATATTTACGAAATTATTTTTATGTATTTTTAAATGAGGTAAATAAAGCAGTTAGTAATAGTTTTAATAATAAAATTATATTTAAACAAATATTTTACTAAATTTTTATTATTCAATAAAAAATAAAACTTATTAATCTGGAAATGTTTCAGTTACAAAATAAATTCTGTACATGTATACAAGTACAAAATCTTATCTAGAATTATACTAATCACTGGTTTATTTTATCCTGTAAGTTATAATTAAAGCCTAATGTATACTTGACAAATGTGTGCATTTCACACCTCATCATGGACAAATGTTGCCTTCTGGTCTTGGAAATAAGAGGTGCTAATTTTGGGTTATTAGGCGATTATACAGGGGAAAATAAAGGGGTATGACGAGATTGGAAAGTAATACACAACATTCATGACTGACATTGGATATTTCTTTCGCCAATCACATTTGCCAAAGTTATTTTTTTATCGCGACTTTTATTATTTTGTCTCATTTGGCTCCATTTGTGAATCCCAGAGGAGGCCCTGACATGTGTGTTACAATCTGTGTAATAGAAAAATATGACAACTGATGTTGATTTACATGTTTACTTAATATGCACAGCCTTAGAATGCACTTAATTGTTGTGATTTTCAAAAACAAAACATTTGGAGGAATAGTAGTACACCATCTCCTATTGAAAATGTGCATTATCATGGTCATTACAAACTAGTGGTGTAGGTTGTGATTTAAAAGATAATGGGAAAATACTGTACATATTCAATATGAAAGGTTGAGCACAGGAACAGTCCTACAAGAGGTAAAGTTTTTGAAGTTTTATAGAAGGTAGTTTAAACACGTTAAAGCAGAACTTTCAAGAACATATACCGGTATGTGGTTTCAAAAATAAAAATATTTGGAAGACTAATAAAATGTTTTTTGTCTTTTATAAAGCATGCAAATGTTCATTATTTTATATTGTAAGTAAAATTAAGTCTGGTGATGGTGTATATTTGCATGACAATTATAATTATGTTTGTTTTCTGCATGCTTATTGGTGTAGGGTCAACCAATCACAGCTTTGCACCCAAATCACAAGAGTACTTCCTGCCTACCCCATTCCAAGGAAAATTTCCCCAGCCTGCTTTCCTAGCAACCAGAACTTGTGGTGACATTACCAAGACAACCACAGTAAACTCTGACCTTGCTCTAGAAATAAATCGGATGATAAAAGATGTTTACTCGGAAGTAGAAGTTCCGTTTACGCCTCTTAAAGATACGAAGAATATACCAAATTGGCTTGCATTACGGCAAAGTTCTATTACAGGTGAAATAGTTATCCTTATAAAATGCTTGGTTAATGCTTGTGTTTGACATATATATCATAATTATTTAAGTGACTTGTATTAAAGTTTGTTTATAAACTTTATAAAATTTGGAGGTAATTCAAAAACCTATTTAAAAATACACACTTTTTTTGAAAAAATAATCAGGTGTTTACCTGGTAAATCGGATTTCTTAACCCTTAACCCGCTAAGCACGACTATAATAGCCTTTGCATCCATTGTAAACCCAGATCAGCCTGCGAGTAACTCTGCTGCTGATCAGTCATTTCTCTCAAAAACACCCCTTTGTCACATAAATGGAATGGTCTTAATTCAAAGAACAGTCCATTATAAATATGTAGCGGGTTAGGGGTTAAAATACTTTAAAAGTTTACCCAAATCAAGTCCTTGTTTTAATTCATGTAAAAATTTGGGCTTACTGATTAAATATCATAACAACACACATTGCATAAATATCCAGTTCTTGTAGATTGTTTTAAAACGTTTCGCACCAAAATGAAACTATGGGCATATCTTTTAAAATGTGTGAGCAGACTACAGCTTGAACAAGCAGCCAGAGCACATATTTGCCCAGCCTAGCCACGTGAAGGTGACACACGTGTACAACCAGTGTGTGTGGTCAGAAGTACCGTCCACTCCAGCCCAGGTCACTCAGTTCCGTACCTGCCCTGACAGTAAAGGACTTGCGACTACTACTGTTGTTACTGACTGTGATATTAGGACATTGTTACAGGTCAGTTGCAGTAATTTTCCATCAAAATAATCGGTGATTATCCGTTAAAATATTCAGTTGCAGTAAATTTCCATCAAAGCAATAAGTAATTTTCAATCAAAACAATCACTAATTCTCTATCAAAATCTTCAGTTGCAGTAATTTTCCATCAAAACAATCACTAATTCTCCATCAAAATCTTCAGTTGCAGTAATTTTCCATCAAAACAATCACTAATTCTCCATCAAAATCTTCAGTTGCAGTAATTTTCCATCAAAACAATCACTAATTCTCTATCAAAATCTTCAGTTGCAGTAATTTTCCATCAAAACAATCACTAATTCTCTATCAAAATCTTCAGTTGCAGTAATTTTCCATCAAAATAATCGCTAATTCTCCATCAAAATCTTCAGTTGCAGTAATTTTCCACAAAATAATCGCTAATTCTCCATCAAAATCTTCAGTTGCAGTAATTTTCCATCAAAACAATCACTAATTCTCTATCAAAATCTTCAGTTGCAGTAATTCCATAATTTTCCATCAAAATAATCAGTGATTATCCATCAGATTCTTCAGTTACAGTATGATCCATCAAAAGAATCAGTAATTTTCCATCAAAATATTAATGATATTAAAAAAACACTGATGTAGTAATCTCTAATATCCTGAAGATTATCCACCTTGTCTGCATGGTTGACTAGTTTTATTTTTTAAAGAGAATATTACCTTCATGATAATGTTCGTATAAAACAAACATGATTAGGTCTGTTAGATCACTTCTTTATTTGACTTTATTCTTGACCTTTCATAGTGCTTCGATATTATTATTGAATTTATTAAACAAATTGGCAAATATATGATTTGACGGTATGCAGAGCATGATAACATTTTTGCCAACAAGTTTAATTAATTCAATAGGAAATCAGCTCAATGACAGATTCTATGTATCATATAACTCATGTTAAGTCACATAATGCTTGCCTTGACGTGACATCATTGGTGTTAAATCATACTACTTTTGTATTATCATATTTATGTCATGGCTTTATTACACCTCCCAAATCCAATTTTTGTGATAAAATACGTTTTACTGATTGTATGAGACATGGTTTGTTACATGTGATGTATTTCAGGTTTCTGCCAATACTACGGCTGTCAGGAACTACCCAGGTAAAAGAACAATCTTTCGCCCAATCATGGCAGAAGCTGGTGGAAATAACTCGGAGCCGTTCGAGTCTGTGGCGGGGGCGCTCCATCTACAGCAGTCTGTCATAGGTGGGTATTACATCCGTGTTATATGTTGTTGAATTGATTTGTTGATTACCTGGCCTAATATTCATCAATACTACGGCTGTCAGGAACTACCCAGGTAAAAGAACAATCTTTCGCCCAATCATGGCAGAAGCTGGTGGAAATAACTCGGAGCCGTTCGAGTCTGTGGCGGGGGCGCTCCATCTACAGCAGTCTGTCATAGGTGGGTATTACATCCGTGTTATATGTTGTTGAATTGATTTGTTGATTACCTGGCCTAATATTCATCAAACTTTTGAGCACAAGAATCGGACTCGACTCAAAAATCTCAAATTTTTTATTCCAAATAAAAACTATTTTACAAGCAAATTACTATATTTACTTACAGAAACGAGTGCTTTTAAAGGTAATTTAACAGAAAATTTCTGAAAATCACAGTTCTTACCCGTACTTTTGTGTTGATAGTGTTTGCAAAAATATGAGATTTTGAGTCTGAATCTGATTTTTGTGCTCGAAAATTTGATGAATTTAGGCCCTGGTCTTCAGGACGCAACTTGTTATTTAAACCCTGACAGAGAGGGAAAGGATACAAGGATCGTCACGCTATGCTTACTATCCAAACACTTGCGCTGATTGTTTTACAATGCCTGGAGTATACACTAGAGCACATGGAATACATGTTAGTACATGTTTCTGCCCTAGATTATTGAAAAAAGACAAATTTCAACTTTTGTACACAATTAAGTTAAATTGGCTGCGAATTTCAGCATATTTGGTGTGTAGTTTTATATCAAAATGAGCTCAGACAATTCTAGCGATGACCAGAATTATGTACCTTAAGGAATTATTGCCCTTGATTATCGAAAGATAAGAATTTATGATTGTTTACATAATAAATTTGTATGGTGTTTTACGTCATTTTCAACACAATCATGTAAGGTTATATATGGCGTTCAATTTTTGTGGTGGAGGCAGACCACCCACTTTTCCTGGGTAGAACCAGTACTGTACACCTCCCGCCATGCGTAAAAGTCGACACTTCCTCACTTACAAGTCGATCTCCCAGTGGGATTCGAAACCCGCAGCGGTGAGAGGAGAAGTTTCACAACGCAACGTTGTTAACATAATAACTAATAAATGTCAGTTATCAACAAGATCTCGGCGAGCATGACAGAGAGTATAATTGAAGTGTGGCTTACTAAGTTATTGTCCTTGATTTTTGAAAATATGAAATTTCAGTCTTGTCAATAACTTGTCATAGGTTTATGCATGGCAGACACTTAGGGATAATTTAGTCTGTTTTCCGCCATCATCCGTCACACTTTAGATTGACCGTAATTTGAAAAGTATTTGACCTATGTTACATAAAACTTCACACACATTTTCATCTTACTCCAAGAAATGTTGTTATTAATGTTGAATAACTGACTTTCATTTTGGTAGAGTTATGCACCTTTTTATAAAACTTTAAACCTGCAGCACATCCTAGCCCATAACTGGATAAAATATTGACCTATGATCATGAAACCTTTTGCAGTTCTTCCTTATCAATTATTCCATGCCAGTGACATGTTCAGTTACTCCGAATTTCATTTCGACAGCATTATGCCGCTTTTCATAAAATGTTTACCTGGCCTGGAATTCACGAACCATTCTTCAAACTATTCTTAGACTTGAGCTCAAGTACCGAAAATTCGTTCACAAATATTTCCATGACCTTCAAAGATAAACAATCTTAAGAAGTTACTATTTATTAGTATGCGTCATATTTATACATAGCAGCTTGTTATGAACGTTTATTCTGTTAACTTGTAGAAACATCTGTTTGTGATTGAAATTTGGTTACTTGGACGTAAGGGTAAGAATATTCTCAAGAATGGTTGGTGAATTTAAGGTCAGCAATCTAACATAGCTCATAATGTGGCAAAATATTGACCTAAGTTATGAAACTTCATACAGTCCTTATCAATTATTCAGTGCCATTAACATGTCCAATAACTCTAAATTTGATTTCAACAGCCCCTTTTAATAAAACGTGTAGCAACATGCAACCTTACTCATATGTTGGCAGATATTGGCATATGATTTTATACATGTCTTCCTTTTCAGTTATTTAATGCAGAGTTATGCCTATTCATAAAACTTTAACAATTAAAAAATGAATCTTGTCAGGATTTAAATTCATCTTGGATGTCTTTATTAGCTGTCATTCCATCTTAGTGCTATATATTTAGTGTTATTTCTGAATTAACAAAGTTTTAGGGATGGCATTTATATAACTGAACAAGGTGTCTTCTTGAATATTGCAACTGAACACATACCGAGCTAGTGTGTTGCAGTTTGATATAATTGGATCATTACTAGAGTAACGTGTTTTGGAAGTTTGTATCACCTCGAGTAGGGAAATGCCAGATCAAGGATCACACTCGAGCCTCGAAATTTACCTACGAGAGGTGATACAAACTTACAGAACACGTTACTCTAGTAATGATCCTTTTATTATATACCTCTTACACATCATTGACATAGACATATTTGCATTGCTATTGCATACACATTCAATAAAGCATATTATTTCTGGATAAAATGCAGCGGGAAAATGTATGTAGTTTTAAGGTGTTGGTGTTCATTGGTCTGATCCACGTGTTTTGTTTGTATGACGTAACGTCGTTGTCGACGTTCTCACGCATAGTGGCGTAACACTTGCTTGAATCAGTGGAAAAAACGCTGTTCTATTTTTAGTAAGATAGTGGTACTAATTCTATTTTCAGTAGCATAGTGATATTCTGTAGTGTAATACAGGTTGTTGTATTCCGTTGTAAGAAAATGAAGGCACTATGTATATATTATTGATAGGTTTATAATAAATATATTTATCACGTAACTTGCGGTGTGGGAGTGAAATAACACCATTCTATATTTTCGATAAACCACTAGTTATATAAGTATGCAAATAAGCCTATATGCGCTGTCAAAAAAAATCGATAATGACTATGATCCAATTCAACGGTTTATGTCGGTTTCGCGTGTTAAAGCGACAGGCAAAATGCAATAAAAGTCGATATATGAGTTACATGTATGTGATAAATAGAATATAACATTCGTTCTCATTCATTGTTGAATTTATTAAACTCGCAAGAGCCTCGCTCGTGCCAACTCGTGTAATAAATTTAGTAATGAATGAGTACGCATGTAAGATCCTCTGTATGGAACTTTCTAATATCCATAATTTGGTTTTCCTTTGACAGCAAGATAATACTGTTATTACATTTGGCAAAGTACTGATTTCTGGAGCATAATTCAGAAGATGTTTACGATAAGGTATCTGTATTAATCTTGGCATGCATGAACATAATTATTAGCTTAATGTGCCTTCTTTATTTATAATATATTTTGCTTCCATGGAAAAAAATTGTCATTTTAATTCAGTTTTGATTTTAGTAGGTGTAAGTTAATGAAGCAATTAATTTATAACTCTGCCATCCAGTAAAGAATAAGACGGGATATTGTTCACTGTTTTGTAAATATATAAAAGTTAAACACATCCTATTTTCAGGTAATAAAACTGTCACCCCAGCTGCCCCAGAAGTGGTGGCACAGATTATTGCGGAAGCTGAACGCAAACTAAAGTTGGGGAAAACACCAACCCCAACATCATTTCAGTCGCCGATCACACCCGAGGTAAATTTAAGTAACTCTATGCTGATATGGATTTTTTGATTTTATTGTCGAGCCTATTTACAGATCTCGACTTTGCGATCACAGTGTCGACCGGGTATGTGGGTATCAGTCAGTGCGCCCGATTTTCATTATTAATATATTCTTTGTTACTTGCAGGATTTTACCAAACTCCGCCAGAATGTTCCTTATGGATCCAACATAAAATACACAATTTTGGGTCACTGTGACCTATTTTCAACAAAATATAGGTCACATCCGGTCTCTGCTAAGACATGCATATCTTGAATGTTCCTTATATCGTGTGCAAAACTTCTGGTCGCTGTGACCTGCTTTCAATGCAATATAGGTCACGTTTGGTCTCCAGTAAGACATGCGTACTTTGCTTCCTTCTCGACAGATTTTCACCAAACTTCATCACAGCGTTTCTTATATTCATCTAACATCATGTGCAAATTTTTGGGTTGCTGTGACCTACTTTGCACGAAATACAGGTCACAACTGTCTTCGCTATGACAAACATTCCCCACTGTTAATGACATTAAGTAAATTAATTATTAACTATGTAAGGGACAAATATTTACATTAGTGTCTGTCAAATCAAAAATCTGGACTCCTCAATAGGGTACTCCTTATAAACATGTTGGATGTGGCCTTCTAGTTGTATATTCCGTCTAAAATTGAGGTAAAATATGTGTAAAGCATATGGGCAAAGTGAAATCAAGCTTGTTGACGATTGAAAGTAAAGTATTTTGCAATAAATAATCATATATGGTCTTTGTACAACCATATATGGACTATTTATAAATATGATTATTTGCAGATTTATAAAAAAGGAAATCACTACAACTGTATGAAAAATTAGTATACAGAAGTGTAATCATGCATTTTATTATCTGTTACGGATTTTACATACATTTGAAGTGATTTTCTTTGCTTGAGTGATAGTTTTATTAGTTTACCATACATGGTCACATCATAGTTCTCAGTATGGTGGCTTCCACATCCAGATGTAGAACAGCTTCAAATTGTCATATATCTTCTGTGTTTCTCATCCAGGTTTGATCATTCTTTCACTTTTTCCCAAGTTTTTCAGAACTCTCAATAGATAAGGGTTAAGCTTGTTCGAAAGTATGCCAACATTCTTTTTAAACACTCGATAGAGGTTCTTTAAGCACTTTATTTACTTTTAAATATAGATTTGAGAAAAGGGGAAATAACTCTTTGGCAAACTCTTTTTTGTCTTTTAATTTTGTATGTTTTATTCTTATTTTACACACTACATGTATACATGGCATATTATGTCTACTTATAATGATTGAGAAATTACATTAAAACTTGTTTTTATGCCCCCGAAGGACGGCATATAGTAGTCGCACTGTCAGTCCGTCCGTACAATCGTGTCCGGTCAATAACTCGGATTTTTAAATAACTTTGCACAAGTGCTCACCACAACAAAATGATGTGTCGCGCGCAAAATCCAGGTCCATGGCTCCAAGGTCAAGGTCACACTTAGAGGTCAAAGGTAAAAAAAAGTGCTTTCGTGTCCGGTTAATAACTCCAACTTTCATATACGGATTTTCAAATGACTTGGCACAAGTGCTCACCACAATAAGACATGTTCGCGCAAAATCCTGGTCCGTGGCTCCATGGTGAAGGTCACACTTATAGGTCAAAGGTCAAAACCACTTCGGCCGTTTTGTCACTTACAGTGACATTTCTTG
Organism: Cyrtodaria siliqua; assembly: GCA_037043455.1. Lineage (NCBI taxonomy): Eukaryota > Metazoa > Mollusca > Bivalvia > Adapedonta > Hiatellidae > Cyrtodaria > Cyrtodaria siliqua. The sequence goes on along the minus strand of JAWPHD010013489.1, from coordinate 46,815 downwards.
TTGTTCATTATTTCTCAAGCCGATAGTTTTAGAAAAACTTCAAAATACTTTTAAAAACAAATTGTGAAACTTTTTGAAGACGTTTGATTTGTTTTGATTCATAAAGGACTAGGTATGATAAGGGGCAAAATTGTGCCCCCAATATTGAAAGTTTAAATGCACAAGTTTTGAACATCTAGCTACAAACGAACTGAATCAATATTAAAACTCATTACAAGTACATCTGAAGGCTCTAAATGAGTTTAAGAATCCCGCAAACAAGACCTTTTCTTCAAAAAATGACATTTTTGTTAATTTTCAGCAGTTTTCGATCAGTTTTTGGTCTTGGAAATACAGAGCGCCCCCTCAAGCACAGCTGATTTTTTGTTGAAACAAGTACTTGATCGGGATGCATCATTAGCCAAAAAACTGTGTGTGCTCGGAGGTGTGCTCTATATTTTTAGGATCAAAATCTTGCACAGAAAGGTCCAAAATCTACAAAATATAACAAAATTAAAAAAAATACCGTTTTTTGAGACCGTATTAAATCTTTTAGATAAATAAAATAAATAAAAATATATTTTGAAGATAGAATATGATCAATTTACTTCAATATACACAACAGATTATATGTAAATATTATTTTTTTGCATTTTGAATATATTTGGGGTCAAAATACCCCCTTATCATACCTTGTCCTGTGCGTAAAACAGACCTCATTTTAATGTTGTACTGTTAATTCTTATTGTAATACTGTGAACATTAATCCTTTGATCCCTACATTTGTAAAATGTAAAATGTACCCTCCTTATAGTTGGATCATACTTTAATATTAGTAAGTAGTTTATAGCTCTAGGTAAAAAAGTTAATGTTATCATACATTTGTTTAAGGCACTCTCGGACCCTTCTGCTGTAACCGACCATCCAGATCATGGAATTCCAGGGCCACAAAATTTTATCGACAGTCTACCTCCTGTACCTCAGTTACCAAACACTGCCGTCACAAAGGAGCTGATACGTATCCACACCAGTGACATCACACGGTCCTCAGATCGAACAACCTGGTTTGGGTCCGGTTCAGGCCATCAACCTCAACCCGCCAACGCGCAGTCAAATGTGCATACCAGTCCAGAACATAATCAGAATGTCACAAATTCAAATGTTAGTCCGAATTACCAATATGCAGAACAAAACAATCATCATCCTGCTTTACCTATTGCTGATAATCAAATGAATAACAATTCAGCACAAAATGCCCAAAACGTGTCAGTTGGTGATTCATCACAGACAGATTATGTCCTTGACGATACACAGAGTCTGACAAGTTCCAACAGTGAGCTGGAAGCATTAACTGAAAACGCAACCGAGAGTTTCTTAAGATCGTTACCTCCATTTAAATACGTAAATCTTAGTGACATCATGCCAGAACCGAAACAACAACCTGAGATGAGATACTCTCCACCTGTGAAGGAAACTTCTTTCCGACCTGTCAACCAAAATGGTGCTCAAAATTCCCCAGTGGCATCCAATCAGGCTCCTGTTTATCAGTCATTTGTTACGGACAGTGGAGTATTCTCCCCTGAAACAGACAGAGTTATCACCCCTGAGGCAAATGTTCAGAAGCAGAAGAAATCCAGTTTTGTCATACCTAAACCCGGACCTTTATTTCATAGTACCCCTAGACAGAATGTAACCAGAAGTATAGACTCTCTTCTTCAGTCGAGTAGCACATCTAGGCAGACATCTGGGTATTCTGGGAACCAGTCTGGTAACTCGCAGGTTGATGAAGTTCTAAGAGAAAAGGCCAAACTTGAAGGACAATTAGAAATGCTTAGTATTGAAGCTCAAGCAACGCTTCAAGAAAGAGCGGAACTTCAAGCTCAAGTTGCATCCTTGAAACTAAAGTTTATGAGCCAGAAAGCTCACAAGAATGATACCGAAACAGATTTATATAAAGCAGATCTGGAAAGCTTGAAGCATTTGAGAGTGTCACTGGAACAATCTGTGGGAGATTTACAGAGACAGTTGGAAGACAAATCTGAAGAGGGTAGAAATCTACAGGAAGAACTAAATCAAACACAAGAATCTTGTGATAAACTGAATCTCAAGTTGAAAGGGATAAGGGATGAGCTGAAATCAAAGGATATGACAATACAGGCACTGAAAAATAAAGTTGCCGAGCTGTATGTCGAAGTGCAAGTTTCCATGCAGGCTAAGATGGAGGCGGACAACGAGGCAAGATCAGCAAGAAGTGACTTGATATCACTCCAGAGTACAAGAGATTGGTATCAGCAGCAGTTGGAGATTGCTACAAAAGCTCGTTCAGAGCTTCAAAGGGAGCTGACAGTGCTACAAGCACAGGCTATGTCCCATTCCAGCATCATAGAGAGACTCAAAACAGAGAACACAAAACTGCGACAGCAGTTCTCAGAAATACAAAATAAGGCACTTCGCGAGAAAGAAATGTTGGCAAAGCACTTGGAAGCCATCGAGAGTGACATGATGGATAGAGAAGCGGCCTTTCAAGAGATTCAGAGGGAGAGATCATTTATCGAGGAAACTTTTAACACAAAGATTCAGACTGCAGAGGACGAGAAGAGCAGGATATCGCTGCTGATGCAGATGACAACTGACCTTGAAAACCAGCTTGATAAAGCCCATGGGGACCTAAAGAAGAAACAGAATCAGATTGTTCATTTGGAAAACGAAAACATTGAGTTGATGAAAAAGCTCAGTCTTTCACATGAGGTTGTAACTGAAAAGGAAGGTGTTATTGAGGATCTGAAACACAGTTTAATAGAGGTTGAGGCAAGACTTCAAGCCTTTCAAAATAGCACAGTCAATAAGGATTCTGAGATACTGCAACTGAAAGAGGAGAAGGCAAAAACTGAAATTGCGCTAAAAGCAGCGCTTCAAGAAAAGAATTCTGTAGATAACGTCCTAGACGGGTTGAAATCGAATATGGGGAAAGTGGAAACAAGTTTTAAAATGATGAGACAGGAGTTGAACACAAAGTCTGAGGAGATGACTCAAATAAGATCAAAGAGTATGACCTCAGATGAACAAATAGAACACTTGAAAAAGGAGCTAGAAATGGAGAAGAGATCATATGAAATGGCGAAACAAGAATTTGAAAATAGGTCAGAGCAGATTAATGAATTGCAATCACAAAAAATTAAATTAGACAGTGAAGTCTTGATTCTTAGAGAGAAGTTATCATCAATGGAAAATGCGCATGAAATTGCTGTGAAAGAAAAGCAATTCCTTGACACTGAGTTAAGTGCAACGCGGGAAAAACTTGATGAAGTGAAAGAGAAACTGCAAGTGGAATTTGAAGAAGAAAAGAAACAGAAGTCGAGTGTCGATGACAATGAGTATAAACTAGTTCAGGAAGAATGTGTTCATTTGAAAAACAAAATTACTCAAGTAGAAAAAGACTCCAAGAAGGATGTCATTAAGCAGAAAGCTAGGTCTGCAAAATTAAATCAGGACTTAAATGCGGTGAAAGATGAGTTGATGGTGAGACAGAGAACGTTTGACTCGAACATTGAGTTGTTGAGCGGGAAGTTACGAGAGCTTGCAGGGGAGAAGGAGAAGATGGAGACGGAGTTGAATATGACCCACAGGAAGTATGAACTAAGCATGCTGGAACAGAAGGATCAGATTGGCACAGAATTACAGGTGAGCAATTTACCTATTTGTTTCCCCAGAAAAATATTACTTCACCCACAACTTTCATGAAATTGTATGTTTAATAATATATGTATGCTAATAATCAGCAGAATTTTTCTGTGTCATGCATTTTAAAACCTTGGTCTCTTAGTACATATATTTGAATTCTCCATAGTGCTGTACTGCTTTACAAAACCAAAAGTAGACTCATTTATTGAAGTTTAAGGTTTTCATTAGCCCTGTTTCTAACTAATCGATAGCAGATCACTCTCAATGTCGTACACAGGTACATCTTCTATAGTACTATATCCTAAGATCAACCCTCTTGACCTACTTTTACACTTCATTCAGTCTGGTTAAGGTTTTTTCGTTAGTGCTGTTTCAAAGTCACTATTAGCCATGTACTATGTTAAAACTTCATACACAAGATACATACGAGGGTGCTTCAAAAAGTTCTGTCACTAGGCATATATCCTTTGAACTGGATATTACACTGAGATAAAGTAGTGCATTTATAGTACTCCTGGGTTCTCTCTCTTTAATTCCACAACAAAAATGATATACCCCTGAATTACCTCCCCTACCAAACCTTTTGGATACTGGCATCGCTGAAAATGTCCTTGTTACACTACGTTGTAAAAAATATTTGAATAATTCTATGCTTTTAAGTTTTCTTGTACTCCATCTGTTGTTATTCGTCCATAATCCATGAAAATGATTGTCGAGCATTCGGAAAGGTCTTGTGCAAATCAGATATGAGTGAATGCATATCCCTTAATTTTAGCAGAAATACAACTGATTTTTTTCATTTTGTTTACGGAAATGTTATAATATCTTTTAAATGTCGTAATTATTCTCATAGTATTAATATGTTTTCATATTCATTTACAAATCCAAGTCCTTCAGTGTTTAAATTTCATATTCAACACATTATTGTAGAATTTTCTACAATGTTTAGTGAAAATATTGATCATCCAAAAACGCTATTTTAGAAGACTGCCCTTCCATTTAATGTCCATTTATCATTAAATTAATTATACACGTTAGCTTAAAATGTTAATTTCTAAGACAATGCCTTTCATCTACCATGCTTAAATTCTAAATCTTGTAATGCACAGATATAAGTGGTAATATTTGAGAAATTTCAAAGGTCTTCGACAAGTACTTAAAGAGAAACAGGCATTTAAACAAGTAACAATTAACATACATGAAAAAAACTCAATATATATAAGTGATGTGTATCACAAAAGACACAGCATTTATTTTACCATCAATGGAATGGTATTGAAACCCTCTTTCATTTGTTACCAAACATCAACACTCACAGTGAGCAAATACTTGTTAAAACGCGTTAGTGACAGAACTTATTGAATGACCCTCATATAGATGACTGCTGTACATTCCAACCAAAAGTAGGCCACTGTGACTAACCATGACCTACTTTTATACTTCTTTGATTCTGGTTAAGGTATATGTTAGCTCCGTTTCTAAGTGACAGGTAACTCTTTCACTCTTCAAACTCCATAGATTCAATTAGATTAGTTTTGTACCTACCAGCTGAAAATAGGGTCACTATGTCTGACCTTGACCTACTTTTTACCCTTCATTGATTCTGTTGAAGGTTTTTTAACTCCGTATCTAAGTCACCGATAGTCATACACTCTTTAAACTTTATACACAGATACGTAGATGATTACTGTACTCTTGAATCGAAAGTAAGTCATCGTGACCTAGCTTGACACACTTTATGCTTCATCAAATCAAAGTCCCATAATTCAATCAATTTTGTTTATTATTATACCTCCATCCCCATTTCTCCCCCAGAGTCTTGCATCAGAGCTGCAGCAGGTGAGACTAGAAAAGCAGTCGTTGGAGACTCAGTTTATCGAGATTCAGCATGCACGTGACTCCGACCTACAGCAGTACCAACAACAGTTATCTGTCCTTGAACTGGAGATGCAGCGGGCTCAAGAAGCTCAGTTTGAGAGCTCGGTAACCATGGAAACTAACCAGCAGCTGATGTTGGATTTGGAGAAAGAGAAGGGGCGTCTGGCAGGTGATTATACAAGCCTTATACCATATTATACAAGGATCAAAATTCCAAACTAAAAAAACGTATAATTTTTATCTCTATATGCAACTTTAGAAGAACGTGTAGCTATGGTAAAGTCAGTCCACGTCCACTGGCTGGGGAAATATCTTGTACTGTGTCATGTTTCTCCTAAGTATCAAAATAAATGTGACAATATTTCATATTTCATGCTTCTAATTACCTTTTTTAAAATATAACATTTACAACACACAATATGTCTTTCACTGAATAGTGGTCTGATAATGTATGGGATGATATATGATACCAATACTGGCCGCTCCATGTTTTTTCCACATTTTGGCAGATTTCTAATATTTGCCTATATAGCTACTGTAAATGATAAACTTATTTTTAACATATTCGTTTGATTTTTATTTATAAACTAAAAAAGTTCTGTCTCTAATCCGATCTGCCAATATGCCAAGGTTGGGCATCTTGGATGTATACGGCATAGGTGAAACAATTACATTCCGAGCTTTATTCATTATGATTTGTCATAAAGAATGCATACTTTAATGATATGTCGGGAATCTGCAGTATCTAATTGGTATTGGCTGTTCACGTTTTCACATCTGTCCAGGTTTGTTCACGTTTTCACATCTGTCCAGGTTTGTTCACGTTTTCACATCTGTCCAGGTTTGATGCAGAGTAACGGTACCCTGAAACACCACGTGTCCCAGCTAGAGGAGGCTCTGGCAGGACGCGAGTCCACATTGATCGAGATGCAGACGCAGATGCAGCAGGTTTTACGGGAGCGGGAACTGGAGTCACATGACAACATTAAACGTGTACAGATGCTAGAGGCCACACTGCAGAAGGAGAAAGATGGACAGAGGGACATCAGAAAACAGGTATGTTTGAAATTAATCTCATACTTTGTTTTACCCATGGTCAATGGATTTACTAGTAGTAATTATTTGTCTACCCAGATTCAAATTGTCCTATTAAAGAGTAAATAGAGAATTATATTAATTTCAATACTGTTAATATGGTAAAAGCTGCACAAGAGACCTCTGTTAAGAGACCACCTTCTTTAAGAGACTAATGTTTCAGTTCCCAATTGTTTGGAATTAAAACTGCACCTCTGTTAAGAGACTACTGGTGTGAAGGGATCAATTTAAAACATTTGCTCTTCTTTCAGTTGTTTCTTAATACAGGTTTCACTCTACCAATTTAGCAAACAAGCATATGTTCAGCTTTCATGAAAAGAGATACAAAACAGTCCAATAAATTTGGCTATTGAACCCGACTTCAGGCTAATACTAGATGACATATCTCCTTTCTTTATTCCAGATTGGCCAGAAGATCACTGAAAATAAGAAACTGAAGCGACATAACGACACATTGAAGCAGGAACAAGAACAGTTCCGGATGGACCTGGAACAGCGTTCTCAGGAAGTATCCTTACTACAGGCAGAACTGGACACAAACAAGCAAGCCTTGCTGAGTCACCAGGCGGAGATGAAGGCAGTGGAGACAAAGAACAAGTCTGTACAACGGGAACTAGAACGGGTACAACAACAGCTCTTGGACAACCTGGCACGGGAACCTGTCATACAAGAACAAATCAAGGTTTGTTTTATTTATAGCCCCGCTTTTTTATACCCCCTATGGCTATGTAGGAGTCCCGTTGTCTGTAACGTCCCATCGTGTAACACATGTTTGTCCCTAAGTGTCCCGTCCAATCGCGTCGCGCAACACATTTTTAATACTTGCATATCTCAAACACTTTTGAATGGGTTGTTCCCAAACTTCATATACAAAATGCTTAAAATAATTTAATGAAAATGTGTGTGTAGGTAAAAGGGAGTGAGGAGATCATGCACATCATTTTGTTTTATTAATATGTCAACAATTGTGGTTGCTATGGCAACATAAATTGTAAAAAAATACACTGTTACTAAAAATAGAAAAATGGTTTCAGCTCAATAACTTTAGTTAGGAATGAGATGTTGAAATGAAACTTTATGGGTAGGTAGCTTATATGAGCAGGAAGCTTGGGATTGCATCTGGGGTCCTTGGGGTCAAGGTCACTGTTACTAAAAATAGAAAACATGGTTTCTGCTCAATAATTTTATTTAGGAATGATGTATTGGCCTAAAACTTGGTGCGTAGGTAGCTTATATGAAAACAAGTTTGGGATTGCATTTGGGGTCACTGGGGTCAAGGTCATTGTTACTAAAATGGTTTCCGCTCAAAACTTTAGTTAGGAATGAGATATTGGAATGAAACTTTATGGGTAGGTAGCTTATATGAAAAAAGAAGTTCGGGATTGTATTTGCGGTCACTGTGATCAAGGTCACTGTTACTGAAGATAGAAAAATGGTTTCCACTCATTAACTTTACTTAGGAATAAGGTATTGTAATGCAACTTTATGGGTAGGTAGCTTATTTGAAAAGGAAGCTTTGGATTGCATTTAGGGTCACTGGGTTCAAGGTCAAGTTCACTGTTACTAAAAATAGAACAACTGTTTCTGCTTATTAACTTTACTTTGGCCTGAAACTTGGTGTGTATTTTGCTTATATGAAAAGCAAGTTTGGGATTGCATTTATGGTCAAGGTCAAGGTCACCATTCCTAAAAAAAATGTCCAGTAGGGCACGTGTATTGCTCTGCAATACTGGGCATCTTGTTATTTTTATTTTTTATTGCAGAGTCTACAGTGGCAGTTAGAACTGAAGACCTCGGAGCTAGAGGCATCACAGCAGCAGATGAAGCAGGCAGAGGACAGACAGATGGCCGAGATACACAACATCAAACAGTTACTACAGGTAATATATGATATAATGTAAAAATGAACCAGGCAGGACAGAGAGCTGAGATACACAACTTGAAACAGATACTACAGGTAATATATGATACAATGTAACAATGAAGCAGGCAGAGAACAGACTTCCAAGATACACAACATCAAGTAGTCAGCTGATAAGGATTATAGCATTTTAGCAAATTGTATTAAACACAATTATTCCTTAATAGACGTGTAAATTTATGTGTATTGTATATTTCAATTCCATGACAATGTATGGCCACTGATGCATCTAGGCTGTACCTTTGCATAGATATCAAGCATCACGCAGATTTACTTCTTTCAACCGCCGTGCATCGCACACAAAATCAGTTATAAAAGACTTTCTGATACTGGTTGTGTGCCTTCAAAATGAAAGAGAGAGGAAGAAAAAGTTAGATGGAAAAAGAAAGACAACAGATTATTATAAGGCAAAACTGTTGTTAAATTGGGAATAATTGGCTAGCCGTAAATTTACCCACTCAGCATACTGAAGGCAAGGACTTAAACTTGACGAAGGTTGTTTGTTGTTTGCTGTTTGATTTTGGTTAGTTCGCTGCCAGTTACAGTACAAATGGTGGCAAGAAAAATCTCGTTCTTTTCAATGGTATCATTTTAGTCACAACAGGAATTGATGACAAAGCAAAATTATTTTAGCAAAGTCTGGCAATTTATTGTATACATATATTTATCCAGTTTACCTTGCATACAGCTTATCATTAAATATTCTATGATACTGTGTGATACTTTGAGATCCCTAGTTTGTTTGATACTTTGTAATCCTCCCTCCTTTGTGTGATACTTGTGATTTCCCTCTTTTGTGTGATACTTTGTGATCTTCCCTCATTTCTGTAATACTTTGTGATATTCCCTCATTTGAATGATACTTTGTGATCCTCCTTTGTATGTGTTCAGTATTCTATGATACTTTGTGATCCTCCCTCATTTGTGTAATACTTTGTGATCTTCCTTCATTTGTGTGATATTTTGTGATCTTCCCTCATTTGTGTGATACTTTGTGATCTTCCCTCATTTGAGTGATACTTTGTGATATTCCCTCATTTGAGTGATACTTTGTGATATTCCCTCATTTGTGTGATACTTTATGATCTTCTCTCGTTTGTGTGATACTTTGTGGTATTCCCTCATTTGAGTGATACTTTGTATGTGTAATAGTTTGTGAATGATGTCAGTATCCCAGAGATGCTTCCAGTGTTGAATATTTTAAGGACTGGGACACAAACTCCGTTGTTGAGGTTTTGGCAAATGAACCCAACCTTTTCCAATACAGGTAATATATGTTCCCTGTTTATTCTACAGGAGAAGCATGGGGAGATAGAGAGTTTGAAGCTAGATATCACCACTATGAAGTTGGACAAACAACAGCAGCAAGCCAAGATGGCCGAACTCAGGAGCGCCTTAAAGTCTTCTGTCCAGCATCACAAGGTAACAACAGTTGAAATTTAGATTATAGAAAAAAATATGTAGATTAAATAAGTTTGCTACTCATCCTTGCTCTAGCTGGTATTTTTTTTGCAGCATGCTTAAATTCTGGTGTGTTCGTTCTTTAAGTGTAACTGAAATTTACATCAACAATTTCCCACGGACTATTGAATTTATGAAATTTGACAATTATTTAAATAAAACCTTCAGAAGTTGGCTTAAGTCATATTTATATCAAATATTCTCAGAGAAGAAAAAATGAATTGAAATTTGCATAGATAATGCAAAAAATAGTCTTGATTAAAAAATCTGCATATTTCTACCCCGTGTCTCCTTCTGTTTAAGACCAGTCTCTCTACTTGGCCTGTCAGAAGTTGGCATGTGTCTTAAGATAATAATATTATATACATTCACACCTCTAAGAAAGCTAACCAGGGCACGCAAATTCCACTCGTCCGCTCGTCTTAACGATTGCTCATTGATGCAGGAAAAGTAGAAATTCAGATAAATTCATTTATCAATTTGACCATTCAAATATTACGTAGGACTAGTAACTCAGAAAGAAATTTTCTTGCCCTGTTGACCTATACATTGTGCCAGACTTTGGGTATAAATCAATAAGTCAGTTTCTGTTCAGGCAAGCCGTTTTTTATACGGAAACTATTTTTAAACTCAATTTTGCATACCTCCAACTACCTGCTCCCCATTTATTTATACTCCGCTATTTCAATCGGATTACAAATTAGGGAACCAAAACCTTAAACAACTTGCATGAAAAGAACAACACACCAACTTTAAATTTTCATTCACCAGTTGACACAGAAGATGAGCACTCTCCAGAACATGGGTAGTTTTGGAGATTCAAACACGAGTCTGGAGTTACCTCCCCTACCATTTGACCTGGAGGATATGGACAGGTTGCTACTGGACACCACCTTCAGGGCACTGGAGAGCAAGTAAGTTGACACAGATTTTCAGGCATTGTTGGTCATAATGAGGTATGAACACAACTACTTTCACATAGTAAATTACAATGTTACTTTGTTCTCTACTTCTTAAAAGATCAAACATAATTTTAGTAAAATACTTAAAAAACTTTTTTGTTTTTTTTGTTCAAAAAGCTGACATATCAGAGTGTATAAATGAATTTCAGAAAGATAACTGCATTTATCACACAATGCCTTGGACAACACAAATCTGTATATTTCATTTTGGTAAAGTTTTAGTGATTTAACTATCCAAACTACATCAAACATAGCTCTGACCCTCAGTCTTGGTCTGATGAATGTCCAAACTACATCAAACATAGCTCTGACCCTCAGTCTTGGTCTGATGAATGCAATTGTAGAGAGTTTGTGAATTATGTGATTTGTGAATTATGTGATTAAGGTAATCTTACATTCTTTATTATCATTTATTATTCAATTATTGAATTTAACTCGCTGGCAAGCAATCGATTCATATCATTAAATAAATCAATAAACAAATGAACACTTGTAAAATCCTGTATATGCAGAAAGTAGTTTGTTTCATTTAAAGTGACACATGGCATTCTTGATTTTTTAAAAGCATGTGGCATCCCATTTTCTACATAACTTGCATTGTTTAATCATTAATTTTAAATATAAGAGTAGTATATATGAAATTGTTTTTGCATATTACTATTTATTATATTGCACCAATAATATATTTTACCTATGGAAGAATAAGAAGAAAATATAAAAACTCGAAATTGTATTTAATTACACGCAAGCAGGTTTAAATTAAAATGATACTGGATTAATAAATCGAGACGCCAATGTTAATGCTTCATGAACAATTAAAGATTGCTGTGTGTCCCTTTAAAAAGCATAATCTCATGTGAACTATCTATTATATCTGTACAGGCCGCTGGACAACCTACAGAACTGTCTCCACAACTTGAGATCTGAAATATCTGGTCTGCAGTCACAGATGGATGTACACTCTAACACCATAGAAACATCTACACATACGTGGACGTAAGTATTATGTATTAATGTGCTAACTATATGTGGAGATTATGCAGACATTATTGCCTTGTAGACTTATATAGAGAGCATGAATTTGTAGGCCCTAGTTCTTTTCCTCATTGACCCTTGCAAACCCTGGATATTGTTAAAACTTGGATCTTCAAATTTTCAAAAATCTACAGTCAGGGCAAAGTTTTGTGAAAGGTTTTCATTCTGGTGTATATGGTAGCTCATGTTCCTGTGGACAAACTTAAATTTAGTTTTCATTCTGGTGTAAATTTGAAGTGCAGTGTCTCATGTCCCTGTGGACAAATTTGAATTTAGTTTTCATTCTGGTGTCAAATTTGAAATGCAGTATCTCATGTCCCTGTGGACAAACTAGAATTTTCATTCTGATGTAAATTTGAATTTAGTTTTTATCTGGTGTCCAAATTTGAAATGCAATATCTCATGTCCCTGTGGACAAACTTGTAAATTTGAAATGCAGAATCTAATGTCCCTGTGGACAAATTTGAATTTAGTTTTCATTCTGGTTTTAATTTGAAATGCAGTATCTCATGTCCCTATGGACAAACTTGAATTTAATTTTCATTCTGGTGTAAATATTCTGGTGTAAATTTGAAATGCAGTATCTCATGTCCCTGTGGACAAACTTGAAATTTAGTTTTCATTCTGGTGTAAATTTGAAATGAAGCATCTCATGTTCCTGTGGACAAACTTGAATTTAGTTTTCTTTCTGGTGTAATTATTCTGGTGTAAATTTGAAATGCAGCATCTCATGTTCCTGTGGACAAACTTGAATTTAGTTTTCGTTCTGGTGTAAATTTGAAATGCAGTATCTCATGTCCCTGTGGACAAACTTGAATTTAGTTTTCTTTCTGGTGTAAATATTCTGGGGTAAATTTGAAATGCAGTATCTCATGTCCCTGTGGATAAACTTGAATTTAGTTTTCTTTCTGGTGTAATTATTCTGGTGTAAATTTGAAATGCAGCATCTTATGTTCCTGTGGACAAACTTGAATTTAGTTTTCTTTCTGGTGTAAATATTCTGGTGTTTCTGTGTTGGTTATGTGCTTATGCTGTAGAATTCCCTAGTGTTTGTCCTAGTAAAGTATTCGCAAGCTGCTAGTATGTATTTATTGAGACTAACGATAGGTTGATTTCAAATCCTTTGTTTTCCCTGCAATTAAATTGTTGGGACTTCATGATTGAAACATGCAATTTGTGTTCCTATTTTACAGAAACCTTGAGGAGCAAGTGAAGGAACTTCAGCATGTTGTCCAGACCATCACCAACACGACCATGACAACTGCCACAACAACATCACTAGCTGCAGCTGCAGTCGAAATCGCAGACAGGACATCAAAAATCATAGATGTATAGAGGTCACCATGATAACCATTACTGTGACAACATCACTAGCTGCTTCTGTATTCGATATGGCAGACAGGTCGTCAGAAATAATAGATATGTATATATTACAATGACAACTGTGACATCTCTAGATGCTGATACAGTCCATGTGTCAGAAAGGTTGTCAGAGGTCATAGATATTTAGATGTCTCCATGATATTAGTGGCAACATCACTATATGGCAGATGGGTCATCACAGATCGTAGATGTCTTCATGACAGATACATAGGAAATTCTTGGCCTTGCATATAATAATTAAGTAGTCTTAATTCAATGTAAATAACTTGTGTGGGTGTATTTATTATCATCAAACTTGGTATTTGGCATGACTATGCCAATAATGATCCCTAGAGTTGATGGTGAGGCTGGGTTGCAATTCAAGTCTGGAAGGATGCCTTCAGGTGGTGCCTGCATCTTCAATCATTATTAAAAACACTTAGTTAAATAATTATTTCTAATACATTCAGTGGTTGATAAGTAGACTTGTGTTTTGAAAATTCTTAATAAATGTTCTTGGTTAATGACTCTTGTTAATGATAAGCCAAAATTGTTGTTGATTTATTTTTATGAATTTGTAAATGAAATATTTTGAATTTCTTGTAATAAATGAATGTTTATTGAAATGATCTAAAATATGTTATTTGAAATCTTCCTTTTGTGATTCACTTGTATAAATGTTTCTTGCAATCTCATTGTTAGAGTATTAGTTACTGTGCATTTCAGGGTGCCTAGATGTCGAATATGAATTGAGATTTTTTTTTTATTACTTTGTATATGTTTTCATACTTGATATGATTGAATAGAATGAAAACAGACGCTCCTGGATCTGTTTGCAATCTTGACGTAGCCATCCGTTAAGCTTCACAAATCATTTTGACCACCCATGTCTACATATAATTTATTGGCAGCCAAAACCAAAATGGCAATGATGGAACATCCAATAGTGGTGTAAATAATAAAATATAAACGCAGTATACTATTTACCTACCTTTTATTTGCTAGATATCGTTTTCAAAATAAATATGTGATTGATTGCAGGAGGTGCTGAACATTATCAACAACACCACCCTGCATAGTCACGTTTTACTTGGTATATCTAAACTCTAGAAACAGAACTGCGCAGACGACAATTTCTAAAAATAACGCCGCCATGTGGTTTTTTTTACAATGTAAACAACGGGGGTCAAAATGAATTTTAGGCTTCTTGAAGCATAACGGATGGCTATGGCAAGACTGTAAAGAGATCCAGGAGCGTCTATTTTCATTCTGTCTAACCATATCAGGTATTAAAACATATAGCAAGTAATGAAAACAAATCTTGATTCATATTCGACGTCTTTGCACCCTGAAATGCACAGTAGTACTGTTCTCCTTTAATAGTTGTTACGTTGTCTTAATGTTACGGAGTATGTTAGTCACTATATTTTTATACTGTTGTGGTTTATTGTTGTTTGAAATAATTTTAGGTGCTGCAGACTTTAACATTGTTCAGAGAAGTTAAGATTTTCATTATGTGTCGAGCCTTCCCGGTTAATAAGTGATTCTGCATTCTTCAACCTTGTATAACCCGTCTATCCTTCATAGTCGGTAATGCTGGAATTTATTTCGCCACATATCTTTCCGATCATTTTGTTCAATACATACAATACACAAGGAGAGAAGCTGCATAATCAAAACAGAACAATATCTTTAGCAAAATAGTCATTCAGTTTTATTTGATGCCGTATATAGAGGTTATTTAACTGCTGGGATTGATTACAGGGAATCTTCATGAGATTGTAGGTGTAGAGCAGATGCTAGTGAGTGGAAGTTAAAAAAAACACCTACCATCAAATGAATGATGTTTTTACAATAATACCCAGCAGTCAAATAATATGATATTAACAGAAATGTCTCGCTTTGTTGAACGTTCTCAGCTATGACGTCAACTTCAACAACACTATTGATGTTGTGAAGTTATTTTAAGTTATCTATGTGTTCGAAGTTAGTTACTAATATTTAGCGATTATGAATTATCTTTATCTGACAAAGTTGGTAAAACATATTCAGATTAATATCATTCCCTATGTTTTTTCCCCACCTGTTTTAAAGCCATCTCCAGTCATGTAAATAATGTTCTTAATATTTATAATATTGCAGCAGATTTAAATGTGTGTATCTTGCTGGGAAATTGTTTCATGACCACCATTTTGAATATTTTTATTTCGGTGTGACTGGAGGATGGACCTTGAATGTTCATTCCTGTTGGCGCCATATATCGTTTTTGTGTGTGTGTTCATTAAATTCACATCTACTTAACTCCTATGAGGTTTAAACATTAAAATACTTTATACCAGTGGAAATTAATGTGTTTATTTTACTACAACATGCAAATATATAGAGATTATTTAACTGCTGGGATCCGTTATAGGGAAATCCTTCATGAGATGGTAGGCATGTGGTTCTTTTCACGAACAAACGGGTGCGAGTGAGTAAAAAACAAAACACGTTTACCATCGAGTTAAGGTATTCCCTATAATCTAATCGAGCAGTTAAATAATCTGTTATTTTTAAATCAGTTTATGTATGATTTTAACCGATGTTTTGCTTTATTGAACGGATGACGTCGACATCAGCAACACTTTGTTGATGTCATGACTCAAGGTCACATTTATGAGTTCCGAGTCTGTTATTATTAGCGATTATGAACAATCTTGCACCGAGAAATTTGGATTTTTCACCTATAGAAATGTATTTAAGTAGTACATCGTACAATAATTATTATAAAAATTCAATAATTGTGGTCCCGTGTGGTTCCACTGCAGATCCCGTTAAGAGGGGTAGACAGAGGGGTAGACCCCACCCCATCCCCCACCTAAATTCATGTTTATTTTATAATTTTTTGTTCATGCTCATTGAAGGTCTTCATCATGACCCCTGCATTGTTTCAGGTGCCATCTCGCTCAAATCACTAAAGCAGTGGCAGAAAAAGAATAAACGTGGCTCCAGCATAAATGGAGTGTCTACAATAGAATTTGCAGCAACTCTGCAGGTGAGAAGGTTCTAGGCCAATTCTCCATATTTTATCTCGATGTACATGGAGGATGAGCCGGACATGTTCATTCCTGTTAGGCACCATATAACCTTTCATGTGTTAGTGCACCTTAAAACCCAATTCAGTTCAATAATTGTAATGTATCCTGTTACCATGGCAAAGTTTATCCATAATACAGTCCCATTATTTATAACTTATTTCTATATTGTTGATAATTATATAAAACTATACTATGTTTTAGATCTAGTCCATCTTGCAGCGCATTTATAATGTGATATTTTACTTATTGTATGTAGTTAGCCATTTATATGTCACAAATTTTGGTCGGACTGATCAACATTGGACTATTTATTATCTCCAAAACATCATATTTGTCAGTTTGTAAAAACTTACTGTTTGACACAAGTAGTTATATATTATCCAGTAAGCAATGCACATGAAAATACACAACTTAAGGTTTCCTGGCAATGCTAGGCCCACTGCTTACCCTGGGAGTGCGGTAGAATTCCCACAAACTCGCGTTCATTGTGTCCTGTCTTCATCACGATCACAAGTTGTGGCTGTGCGAACAAAATGATCATCGTTCCAGCGTTAATAGAGAGTCTACAACGAAATTAGCAGCGACTTTGCTTTTCTTCAGATATTTAAGAATGTTCCAGGGCCATTCTTCATATTTTTATTTTGATGTTGACGGAGGGTGGGCCTAGAATGTTCATTCCTGATGATGCTATATACAGGTCAAAGCTGTATTAGGAGATCCCTTAAGCATGTTAAGTGAAGACCAATATTGACCATTTAACACATAGGTGGTCTCTTCAGCAGGTTTCGTTTGAAGCTTTTTTGTCAAAACTCGACTCGTTAAAATGCACGTACAATGTTATAATTTTGTCGCAAAAACTTATAATAATTTAATGTAAGTTATTTATGATCTTTTGAATTGCATTTTCATGTTAATCTTTATTGATGATCGTCAGTGGTAATCGATCATGTAATGATATTACAACTTTTAAATGCAATCTTAAACGATCTCTACTATATTTGATTTGTGTGAAAAATTAGTATTTTATTGAAAGTTAAGAAAATTTATGGCGAGTTGAAAACACAAGATGGTTTGTCACATCAGTTTGAGTATCGTGCTCAGACGTATGATTATTTAATAGGGACGCAAGGCAATCTTGAATAATTTATTTAGCAGCTACAATTACTCTTTGATCAACCTTTGACTTAAACCTGCTTGCGTATAATTAAATAAAAGGTAATTCCTTTTGAGATTTTTCAGATTTCCTTTGTTATTAATCTATTGTTAAAATATACTGCTATATAATCAACACACACATAGACGTAACAGTAATAACAAAAGCAATTTTTTTTCGTTTTTTTAAATAACTATTAATAGTTATTTGCAAAAGTGCCAGCTATGTAGAAAAACTAATGAGACACCGCGAGTTTTAAAAAAATAATTGAGATTATCTTGTGTCCTTTTAAGTTATACTGCGGTATGCATAATGGTTTATTATTGGGCAATATTTAAAGCTACACAGTCCCTATTTTAACTGGTATTAACTCCTGAATATGAATGAGTTGCGTGTGAAGTAGTTTCAAATCACCCCAAAAGTCAGTATATATGCCAGAAATCGATGCGTAAAATTTCACATTTTTATTTAGCCGCCGTACAGGTAACGGATAAATATACGGCTTCAGAATATAAGTGATAAAATATAGTTGCCAGGAAAGGGATTTGCACTTAGTTTTGAAGGATGTACACTGAACCACTAGACTACGGCTATTTATTGGTATGTTGTAGCATTTTTAACACTAAATAGGCATTACGTAATAACTAGTGCAGACACACAAACTCCATCAAGTCGAGATATGGTTGTTTTGAGGCGAGGTATTAGTTTCATATTGATAACACAGTATTACATCAGGCAATGTTAATTTACACTTGCGACAAATTGGACTATATATCCATCTTGCGTTCAGATGTTAAATTATTTTGCCTCATAATAAATGGTAGTATTCTATTTTCTCAAGAAGCGTTATAGTTCAGTGGATAGAGCACCCGAATTGAAATCAGAAGGTCATGTGTTCGAGCCCCGAAAGAGGCTAACTTTTTTTCTGTAAAAATTACTGGTACCTGTGTATAGGTACGATGTGCGCTGGTCGATGTCTATTCAGTAAATGATTTCCTGCGCTCTATTTGCACGCTTAAATACCTGATTTCAACATGAGCTGGTGAGCATGAAGTAACAAGAAGGAATCGATTGATATAGAGACTGTGTAGCTTTAAAGGAGAGGGAAATTACCATAGGGCACTTGTTTATCTTGTATATACTTTTTCTATGCAGGGTTGGTTGTTTGTCGCACAGGTAGCAATAGTTTTGGTACTATTTTTATGGGATGCCGAGTTGTTTTGGTACTATTTTTAGCTCTACTGGCCGAAGGCCAGCAGAGCTTATGGGATGCCAAGTTGTCCGTTGTCCGTCCGTCGTCGGCGTTAACTTTTGTCTCGTTAAGACGATAGGGCCTTCATTTTTCATCTTATCTTTACCAAACTTTACCACATTGTTCATATCAATGAAAGCTTGGACAAGTTCGAAAACCAGCCAGATCGGACCAGTAACAGCAGAGTTATGGTCCTTGATTTAGTTAAAAATGCTATATTTTGCCTCGTTAAGACGATAGGGCCTTAATTTTTCATCCTGTCTTTACCAAACTTTACCATATTGTTAATATCAATTAAAGCTCGGACAAGTTCGAAAACCAGCCATATCGGACTAGGAACAGCGGAGTTATGGCCCTTGATTTAGTTAAAAATGCTATATTTTGCAGCGTTAAGACGATAGAGGCTTCACTGTTCATCTGATCTTTACCAATCTTTATCAGATTGTTAATGTTGTTGAAAGCTCGAACAATTTTGAAAACCAGCCATATCGGACCAGTAACAGCGGAGTTATGGCCCTTGATTTAGTTAAAAATGCTATATTTTGCCTCGTTAAGACGATAGGGGCTTCATTGTTCATCCGAACTTTACCAAACTTGATCAGATTGTTAATATCAATGAAAGCTCGGACAAGTTCGAAAACCAGCCATATCGGATTAGTAACAGTGGAGTTAGGGCCCTTGATTTAGTTAAAAATGCTATATTTTGCCTCGTTAAGATGATAGGGGCTTCATTGTTCATCCGATCTTTACCAAACTTTATCAGATTGTTAATATCAATGAAAGCTCGGACAAGTTCGTAAACCAGCCATATTGGATTATTAACAGCGGAGTTATGGCCCTTGATTTAGTTAAAAATGCTATATTTTGCCTAGTTAAGTCAAGAGGGCCTTCATTTTTCATCCGATCTTTACCAAACTTTATCGTTAATGTCTATGAAATCTTGGTCAAGTTTGAAAACCAGCCAGATTGAACCAGTAACAGCGGAGTTATGGCCCTTGATTTTGTTAAAAATGCTATAATTTGCCTCGTCATGCGTTAGGGCCTTCATTTTGCATACTTTAGCATATTTTATGACTTTCTTTATTGATATGATTATTATTTTTATTTAATGATTTCTTTATTTGAATTTTTTAATTTTTTTTATTTTATATTTTATTTAATTTTTTTTTTTTTTTTTTTATATTTTAATTTTTTTTTATAAATTATTCATTGATTGATTATTATTTTTTTTTTTTTTTTTTCAATTATTAATTATTATTTATTTTTTTTAATTGATTTACTTATTGATTTTTTTTTTTTTTTTTTACCTCTATGATGGACCGGTCGGACATGTAACAGAGGAGTTACGGCTCTTGATCTAGTTAAAAATGCTATATTTTGCCTCGTTAATACGGTAGGGCCGTCATTTTTCATCTGATCTGTACCAAACTTTACCAGATTCTTTAGTTATGGTCCTTGATTTAGTTAAAAAGCTGTTTTTTGCCCGAAACTTTCAAAAAGACGTAAATGGCAGTCACTCGCTTCATTGATGTTATAAGAGCCGTGTTTGCCAGTAGAGCGTCCACAGGCCCTCTTGGGCCTCTTGTTTAGTTATTGCAATTAATTTATTTTAGATTTGATTTAGTGAACAATATAATTATAAAGCCGGGGATTTTGTTCTGGATGAATGTTCTCTATTTCCGAATATTGTTGCCGTTCACACCCATCGTGCAATTTCATCATGATTACTAGTCAGTGCACATAGGCTAGTCAGTATTTGACTAGGGACAAATTATAGGCAGACATGTTGTCTTTGTATGAAATTCATGTGAACATTTTACAGGATGTTTTGGTTGTCTCTTTTTCCTTGTGGGTAGAGGAGAAGTAGGAATGACCATCAGTTCTTAGGGTACCACCACCAGACTTTTATTTATATTTAGGTACCACAAATAATCAAATTATTGGTCCTTCCTAACCCTCTCGAGATTATTTCCTGAAATAGCCTAGTGAATTCTGGTTGTCTGCAAGTGATTTGTTTTTCATGTTTTAAGTGGAAAAAAGAAACAGTCACTGTGTTCGTCTCATGATGTTGGTATATATTCAAACTTTAAATGTTTTATTGAAATTAAACATACTTCTCAATTTTGTTGATTCTGTAATGTTTGTATTGTAGACGAGTGTGTTTAAACTAATATACTGCTTATGACAGCTTTTATTTAAATTTATGCCAATACATTCTTGTCAGAATACTTGTCCCCAGTAAGGCTTCATGCAGTTGCCAAAGTTGAAATGTCAACACCGGTATATTTTAGGAGAAAAGATCTGCATTGTTTTGAGTGAAAAAAGTAAAGTTATTTAAAAGTGTAAAACAGTCCGGTTTCATTTATTCAATATATTGCACTCAAGAACCCTTCTTGACTGAGTTGTTCACTGGTAGCCTTCATATCTGAAAGCACATGCCCCGTATGGCTAGGTCAGTCAAGAGGACTGAATTGGGACCATTGCCTAACCAATGCATGTGGGTTTCTCGCTAACTTTAAAGTAGCTAATGTTTTTTCATACCTCCGTAGAAAGATCAAAATATCAAATTCAATCCGTATATTTACATTATGCTCGTTTTATCTATTTTTCAGACTGTAATAACATAAATACAATATATTTATGCTAAAAATTGTGTTTTAACGCTGTAATATTTACTGTTAGAACAGGTTGCCATTAACCTTATCATTGCACGCTTTTTTATAGCACCTTGCGGCAGTTAGCCTGAGACTGTCACAACGTTATGTCATACAAACAAAACAAGTTCATCAGACAAATAAACTGCACATTGTTTGTTTTAGTTCTGCCCCAAATGTTTTTCACTTGGAATTAAAATGCAACATGTTAAGAAATGTAAATATTCTCCATCCATTATGAAATTTCGGATCACTGCCTCATATTTTTATCTCAATGTATAAGAGGCCTGAATCCAGCAAGCTTGTGTCCATCGTAGTGCCATATAACCTATTTTGTGTTGTTCCATAAAACCCAAATGGGTTTGAAGCAGGACACAGCTAAAAATGAAAAACATTGACTAACGCTATACATAATTAAATTTTATTCATATTTTAGACTATATTTACTTTTTTTACAGAAACCATATTATATCAAATGCAATTTCAGTATTCTGTTTTAATATTTCATTTGATGCAGATCTCCAGCTGCATTATGTGTGTCGAGTTACTGGCAATTAACCACTGGATACAAAATGTCTGTTAATATACATCAGCTTGTATTCTGACACGAAAAAGGTGACTTATTGGTTGTAGACATTTTTTGGGGATTTAAAATAAATAAAATATAAAATAAAAATGTGTTTGTTGTATTTTTAATCCACTTCCTGGTATTATATTATGTTGAATAAAACAGCTTCAAAATGGTGCGTACATTTATACAGTCATGTATTAACTAGTTCTATACAATGTTTCATCAAACATTCCTTGACAATTCTCAATCATCTGTTCAACTATTTGTTGTATGGGTTGTAAAGCACCATGAAGTCGTTCATTATTCAAGATAGCAGACATTTTCTACAACCACGAGTAGGATTGTGGGATGGATCCTCGTAGAATATTCCACTGCTCCACTATTGATGGCGAGATTATAATTATTGTGTGTTCGTCTATCACTGTTAATGTCAGCTGACTTCTTCCTGTAATAAAGGAAGACAAATTTGATAAATGTTCTCTCTGGCTATGAATCTGGTTTAACCATACCAAAGTCAACAGAAAACGAATTTGATAAATATTCCCTCTGTCTGGCTGTGAATCTGGTTTTATAATAACCATACCAAAGTCAACAGATATGTAGGAAAAATAATTGAATTATGACTTGACCGACTATCAAATTATATTCTTCAATCTTCTCCCAGAAAAATAGAGAAATGAATTCAGGATTACGGAATTCACTTACTAATTAAAAGATAAACACGAGTCCAGAATACTTTAATGGTCAGTTATTCGTTTACGTATATAATAATGTATATTATTCACTAAAATTTTAAAATGTGTATGTTGCAGACAAAAAACTCTTCTTTTTTTTATTTAAGTCAAATATCCAAAATCAATGAAGCATGTGCCAGGACTAAGGATTTTCGCGTATTAAATAGGTGTTGAAAAATCTATACTTACACATGGGGAAGATAAAGTCACCATGATCAATGATTTCGATGACATCATCAGTCATATGAAGTCACTGCATAAACATACACACCACTGATTTCTGTCGGCAGCAATGGTATGCAAGAAATAGAATCAATCATGGGAACTAGTTCAGATGGAGAAATTCTAACACCACGTTACAACTGTTTCAATTGGCACCTCAGTTCCGATAAAACAGTTGTACCTCGAGTTGGAATTCCTGAAGTTTATCATGCCCATGAAAGTTTTATAATCTATGAAGTATACTCAGAGATGCCCCACATTGGCTATAGACTCACTGAAGTTTTTGGAGGATATTGAATCCAATATGAAGCATAATACACTACACTGAAGCTTGAAGACTAACCTCTTCTTCTTTGTTGATGCCAAAGTAAGTATCCAGTAACTCGTTGGCCTTGGCCGCTATGTCTGTGTTACTGTGGTATTCTAACCCTTCCAGTCGTGCTACACCATCACATTGCTCAAATATGTGACTGCCCTAAAAACAAAAAGCTACTTTAAAATGGTCTAAAATTTAATAAAAATCACCATCTGGGCTAGTGTCCAAGCAAAGCTACATTAAAGCTGTACAACTAAAAACTTGTGCTAACATACTTTACATACAAGTCCTTAACTGCTGTTTGGTGTACATACAAGTCCTTAACAGCTGTTTAGTGTACATACAAGTCTTTAACAGCTGTTTGGTGTACATACACGACCTTAACAGCTGTTTGGTGTACATACAAGTCCTTAACACCTGTTTGGTGTACATACAAGTCCTTAACAGCTGTTTGGTGTACATACAAGTCCTTAACAGCTGTATAGTGTACAAAAAAAGTCCTTAACAGCTGTTTGAGGTCTTAACAGCTATATGGTGTACATACAAGTCCTTAACAGCTGTTTAGTGTACATACAAGTCTTTAACAGCTGTTTAGTTTACATACCAAGTCCTTAACAGGTTTTTCGTGTACATACAAGTCCTTAACAGCTGTATAGCATACATACAAGTCCTTAACAGCTGTGTAGTGCACATACAAGTCCTTAACAGCTGTTTAGTGTACATACAAGTCCTTAACAGTTGTATAATGTATATACAAGTTCTAAACTGCTGTTTGGTGTACATACACATAGTTAACAGCTGTTTTGGTGTACATACAAGTCCTTAACAGCTGTTTGGTGTACATACAAGTCTTTAACACCTGTCTGGTGTACATACAAGTCCTGAACAGCTGTTTGGTGTACACAAGTCCTTAACAGCTGTATAGTGTACATACAAGTCCTTAACAGCTGTTTGGTGTACATACAAGTCCTTAACAGCTGTTTGGTGTACATACAAGTCTTAACACCTGTCTGGTGTACATACAAGTCCTTAACAGCTGTTTGGTGTACACAAGTCCTTAACAGCTGTATAGTGTACATACAAGTCCTTAACAGCTGTTTGGTGTACCTACACGTCCTTAACATCTGTTTAGTGCACATTTAAGTCCTTAACAGCTGTTAGTGCATATACAGGTCCGTAACACCAGTGCAGTGCACATACAAGTCCTTAACACCTGTTTAGTGTTCATACAAGTCCTTAACAGCTGTTTGGTGTACATACAAGTCCTTAACAGCTGTTTGGTGTACATACAAGTCCTTAACAGCTGTATAGTGTACATACAAGTCCTTACATACAAGTCCTTAACAGCTGTTTGGTGTACATACAAAGTCCTTAACACCTGTTTAGTGTACATGCAAGTCCTTAACATCTGTTAGTGCATATACAAGTCCTTAACACCAGTGCAGTGCACATACAAGTCCTTAACACCTGTTTAGTGTACATACAAGTCCTTAACAGCTCTTTGGTGTACATACAAGTCCTTAACAGCTGTTTTAATAGTGCACATACAAGTCCTTAACAGCTGTTAGTGCATAAACAAGTCCTTAACAGCTGTATAGTGTACATACAAGTCCTTAAAAACTATTTAGTGCACATATAAGTGCTTAACAGATGTTGAGCGCATATACAAGTGCTAAAACATCATGATGAATGATGCAATAAAACGAAAATTGTCAACATACTCCCTCTGTCAGTCGTAGCATCATCTCGCAGAATGCGAGACTGAGATTTAACAGTTCAACATCATGTGACTTCAGTATTGGCACGGTACTCTGCAAAACCTTGTGTAGGAGAAGGCAGTCGCACGCTTCAGGTCCGTGACATGCTATGTTGTTGAGGACATACAGAGCCTGTGGATGAAAGAGGAAGTCTGTAATCAACTACAGGTTCGATACTGTGGCAGTTTTCATTATATTGCAGGTAACATTCTTTTCCATTCTCTAGTTAGAGTTTGTATGACCCCACAATGCACACACTTTCTACCTAAATCATTCATTAGAAATCTCTTGTCTTAAGTAACCACCTTTCATGAGCAAGACATGTCATGATACACCAAATGAGACATCCCCTGTCATGAGGTGCCACCGGTCACAAGATGAGACATCCCCTGTCATAAGGTGCCACCGGTCACAAGATACATTATGTCTAGAATGAGTACTATAAGAAATTATTATGTAGCGGCCATCTTATTTTAGCGCTATTAGGAGACGTCGGTGCACTAATTCAAGATATCCACTAAAAAGAATGATTTTCTTACCAAAAGTCCTCTATTTATGAATGATTATACTTAGTTTGCAGTTCTTTAGATTAGTATTTTCTAATTCAACAAGGAGTACTCATTCAATATAAACTGCAGTTAACACAATAATATAATGTGTCTCTTAAATTAATTGTATAAAGCTTTAGCACAAACTAGTCGTCTGTGTACTGTTATTCTGGCGTGTTGTGTAGTATATCTGTTTATAGGACGAGCGTCGGCAATTTCTGTTGTTGTTATCGGATTAACTCGCCAACGCCGTTTTATCAACAGACATTAGTAGCAGTTTTTGGGGCTTGTTAATTACTGTTCTGGCAACATTGTTCACATGTCTAAATCAAATTTTCAATGGGTTTGATTTTAGCCGTGTTTGTGAGATGTGTTCAATGAGAAATGGAAACGCCGTTATGCAAAACAATTTTGTTGACAGCCTGAAGGCATGATAAACAAATAAGCAATCGAAACGGCCGCGTTATTGATGACTGATCGGGAATAATGGGATGATCGGGAATAATTGGAAATTGAGAGCCCTAAATTATGCGCTAATATGCCCGAAACCATCGAAACTCGTCTACTGCGTTAAATTTTGACTACGCTAAATAATCATTTCTTACATTATCTTTGATGAGAAAATGCTTGACTTCAGAGTATGTATGTGTCTTTGGGGGTGGCGGTGGGTACTGAAGTGACCACCTTGTAGGGGTATAGCTGTGAATAATCAACGTTCAGGTTCTGCCACACTGCAATAACATGTCACAGACAAGACATAATACCCCACCCAGTCACAGAATACTGACACCGGGCCGACCATTCTTTAAGCCAATTCTTCATTGCGCTAATATGCCCGAAACCATCGAAACTCGTCTACTGCGTTAAATTTTGACTACGCTAAATAATCATTTCTTACATTATCTTTGATGAGAAAATGCTTGACTTCAGAGTATGTGTGTGTCTTTGGGGGTGGCGGTGGGTACTGAAGTGACCACCTTGTAGGGGTATAGCTGTGAATAATCAACGTTCAGGTTCACTGGAATAACATGTCACAGACAAGACATAATACCCCACCCAGTCACAGAATACTGACACCGGGCCAACCATTCTTAGAAATACCTTTTATATTTTACGTGTATTTTTAAGAAGTCTTTGGTGCGACCAAGCAAGGGATCGCACCCATGACCTCCTACATGCGAGACAGATACTATGCCACTGCCACAAACTGACTTTAGTTACAAGTTGTCAAGACACCACCTGTCATAAGTGACCACCATCTGTCGAGTGAATACATGTCATGAGTCACCATCTGCAATTACAGAGCAAATCTTGAGTGACCACCTAGCATGAGACACCACCGTTCAGGGGTGACCATTTGTCATGCAAGACCAACTGTCATGAAGTCCAACTGTCTTTAAAAACACCCGTCTTCAATGACCTCCGGTAAGGGGACACTACCTGATTTGAGTGACCACTTTTCAGGAATGACCACATGTCACATGATACCAACCATCTGTCATGAGAGAATGCCTGTTTTGAATAAATACCCGTCACAAATCTTCCTGGACTTGATTTACCACTCATGAGAAACCACCATGATCACCCGTCTCGAATGACCGCCCAACTTGAGAGACTACCTTTCAATAGTTATACCTGTTAGAAACACCTGTACTGGAGTGACGACTACTTTAAGGGATCACATACTTGAGTGACCACCTGCTATGACACACCACCTGACTTATGTTACTACTTGTCTTGAGAGACCAGTTGTCATAAGTAACCAATTTACTTATGTAAACCCCGCTAATTACGGACCACATGTTACGAGAGTCCAGTTGTTCAACAAGATTCTCCCCATTGACGTTAATGCACTCGAACAACAATGGACTAACGTAAACTGTTGCATGACATCATTTTATTTTTTAAATAAATGTAGTTAATGGTCACTTCAAATTTACAAAAGTCAATGGTATGCAAAATACAGAGTAAAAATCATGGATATTGGATCAAGATAGGGAAATTACAACCCTCAGTATAACTGTTTTGATCAAGGCAGAGATTCTGCTGAGGTTCCAATCAAAAGTTATTTAATTATAACTGCTGTATAAACTACATGTATATGCTCTATCTAATATCTCCAATCTGAATTCCTGATCTGAACTTGATACCCATTATAATATACATGTACATGTGTGTCACATTTATTCTAAATGCTTCTTACCTCCTGTTTGATGTCAAATCCAGCTGACAACTTCTCTGTGATTTGATCCAGTAGTGGACCATAAGCTATTGAAGTGGCAATGCTGGGTTCTCCTACAAAATATCAAATGTGTACTGGCACATGCAGGGTTGAGTTTATTGTCCTCAGAGAATAAACTCTGTGTGTGTATCTCTGTGTATATTCTCTGAGGACAATAAACTCAGAGACACACAAAATCTATAGAAAATTAAATTGAAACCAACACATTTGTGGAATCATTTTAAACGTATGTTTTGTTATTCTTGGGCAGATTTGGTACACACAAAGGACAATGTATGATAAGAGAGTATTTTGGCCCCTATAATATTCAAAATGCAAAAATAAATAGTTTACTTTAAGTTATTGTGCATGTTAAAGTAAATTGATTATATTCTATCTTCAATATATATTTTTATTTGTTTTATTTATCTAGAAGGCTTAACTTGGGTCTCAAAAATTGGCATTTTGGTACTTTTGTCATATTTTGCAGATTTTGGGCATTTCTGGGCAAGTTTTTGATTCCAAAAATATAGAGCGCACCCCGAGCACACACAGTTTTTAGGCTGATGATGCATCTCTATTGTATACTTGTTATGACAAAATACCAACTGTGCTCGAGGGTGTGCTCTGTATTTCCAGGACCAAAAATTGACAGAAAACTAATGAAACTGAACAAAAAATGCATTGTTTTTAAAGAAAGGGCCTTGTTTATGAGTCTCCTTAAGTCATTAAGAGCTTTCAAAATTACTTTTAATAAGTTTTAATAATGATCTGGTCCTTTCTTAGCTAAAATAAATATTCAAACTTAGTGATTTTAATAAACATTTCAATATTGGGGGGCCAATTTTGCTCCTTATCATACCTGGTCCTTTGGTTTGATGATTGGGATAGGCCAATCACATGACCTGATTACCCTGGGATAATGTCAACTTAAATATACTCAGCGGCATAAGAAAGTAGCCACTTTGAAAGTTTTACTATACACCCTATCCTCTTTATCAAGCAACATTCCCTTAATGATTCGACCTATTGAAAAACAAAGGACAACATGAGATTGGCAATGGAATGATAAAAACTTTGGTACCAAACATGGCATATTCATTTTGGAATTTGTCAATTAATTCTAAAAAGACTTTATACAATTAAATCTAAACAAAACTCAGTGGCTACTTTCTTATGCCGCTGAGTATACATTGATTCATTACAAAAGTGTCACTTTCATAGCCAATGTGTCTGATATATGATAAATTATTCAAATTTTAAGCAAAGCTGAGGATGACGTTAAGTATTGTTGAAACCTGTCATTAACTGCATTTTAAGAGCTATAATAACAGAACTGTACATAAAAACAATATATATGAAATGGAAGTATTAATCTTTCCCCTGCCTCATAACGAGAATTCAAAGATACTTTCCTAACATGATCACCTATTTGGAAAATTCAATCAATTAATTACAAAATCCACTTATGACCCTCCTGAATCACCCGGTCATCAAAATGAGCAATTCTGAGTGATCCAGCTGCATAACCTGCCTGCACAATAACAAATAAAATTTGTCCATGTTTTGTCATGGTTAAGCTGGGTAAACTGGATGATGACCACATCTGCATATCAAATCCACCCAGTTATTGCAATGCCAACACACACGCAAATTTAAACTATATCCCTAATGAGGTCAATATATTACCTGCTATATTTGAGAAGACCCAGAGTGTTTCCTTGACAATATGTCGTATACTAGAGTTGAGGTATTGTCCTAGGGTATGAAGCAGCCTTGGGTTCTCACACGCGGCCAAACTGTACTCATCTGGCCCACTACAGATGTTACCTAGGCAGCGGAGTAACGGTGTCACAGTCTGGAAAATGTCATTAAAATTAACAGGTATGCAGGTATTAGTTCACTAGGTAAAGAAACTGCTGGTGTGTCTCCATGCTGCATGCCTTGATGTTTAATAAAATGTATACATCTGCATGAAAACAAGATATATAAAAGGCGACATTTACTATCTTGCATAAAGGGTCTGGCATGGCCCAGTGGATAGCACGGAGGATTTGAAATCCTGAGAACCTGGTTCAAGCCTCGTCGGCGCCACTGAGTTTTATCTTAAGCAAGTAACTTTCCCTCAGGGGCACCAACATTCAATACTGCCTTACTTAGGAAGCTATTTTTTTATGTGGCAATGTGCTAGGTTCTATTGTAATATTGTAAGGAGTCCTTGTTTCGATTTCCTGTCAAGTTGAGTGAATAATACTAGATATGTTTAACCTTGGTGCACTGGCCCACATCATAAATAACCTATTTAAGCATGGACATACATTTAGTACATTATCATTAAAAGGTTATCTGTCTTTTTTTTAGCCTGATGGCTTCACATGCTTTCTTTTTTCGATATTTGACAAGACACATTTTAGGAAACAATATATAAGGAAGCACATTACAACAATGGTCCCATGCATTTAAGAGCTGATACACAATACAGCAATAAGAATTAAATACATTCAGACATGTATACCTGATGAGTGAGTCTTTATCATAATGGTGATAGGACTAACTGAAAGCAGGTAAGTGTTAGAAATATACTACCTTGTTGCATTTTAATACTTTAAAACATCTGCACTGCTATCGCAAACATACCTGTGCATCATGTGGCTCCTCGGATACCAGTTTGACGAGAATGTTGACAACAGACGTCAACATACCCTGCTTAATCATTGCTGGAACATGCTCGCCACTACAAAACAAATTTGTGATTATATGCTCCAGGTCAAATACGATACTTTCTTCAAATACACGTACATTAAAGTTTAACTTCCTCTTGTAATAGGCTAACCTTGTGTTGTCTAGTTAAAACAGAGGGTTGCTGTATTAGCTGCATTGTGTCTTTAAATATTTATTTCCAGCCTATTGGGGAGTGGTTGTTAGAGGGGTGGGGGATTTTGTTTAAAAAGCTGCTCATGCTTTTTCAATGACCAAGGTCTGTATAAAGCAAGTTATATAAAACTTGCACTATTTCCTTCTATAGTTCCTCTCCTGCTTCAAGGATACAGTGACAGTGTTTATAAGAACAGTAGGGTTCCCTCTGTATTGTCTCTAGCTGCAGCTATGGAAACAGTATCTCTAGCTGCAGCTATGGAAACATTGTCTCTAGCTGCAGCTATGGAAACATTGTCTTTAGCTGCAGCTATGGAAACATTGTCTCTAGCTGCAGCTATGGAAACAAGAACACAGCGGGCAGATGCAGGCTCTCGTCTGCGTAGAGTAAATCAGAATATTAAGCTACTTACAGTAATTAATTCAAGATCAGTCATTGTGACCTACTTTGGTACTGACCTGTATTACTAAATAAAGAAAAAGATTACCTACCTACCAAGGCCATGCACATTGTTTTCAGCTGTTACAGGTAACAAACCATTTCTTTGTTTAGGCCTTAGTCTATTGACAATATAATAGACAAGTTACATTGTTTAAATCACTAAGTTAACAAAGCAGTTAATTAGATACCCCAAAATTAATCTCAACTTCACTTTATAAGGATGTTTATATAAGAATCAGGGCCCCGTTTTATGAAACAACTTACGACCATATTGATCGTAAATCAATTTCTTAAATGCTTCACTATAAATTACACATTTCAAATAAACGTGATTTCATTTCATTTTCTTATACATCATGTACATGTGATATTTCTGCACTACGTGTAAACATAATTGTCTACATTGAATGCTTAGGTGAAAAAAGTGACCTTAAGTACATAGAAATATTTAGTAAATTTGTGGTTAAGTATACAGAGATCCTTTATAAATGGGAGTTATCTGGTTATATAGAAAAACTTAAATGCTGGAGACGACGTTCCAGTGGTGACAATATGTTTTAGAAACAGACAAGCTAATATAAATACTTGTATAATCGTTTGCAGAAATATATAGCTGAAAAACAAAGCAATATAGATGGTATAATCAGACGAACCTTGTAGACAAATATGTCAAAATCCACGCTGTCTCTGTCAGAATAGACCGGCTATCTGGTTGTACGACCAAGTATTGAGGCAAAATGTCTATGACCCCTGCGGCTACAATCTCCCTGTGTGGAGAGTAAACAGTAAAATGCTAGTTTCCTTTTATAAACACAACAGAAACTGCACTAGATTTAAAGGTCTATCGCCGGTTGGTGCTTCCACAATTTCTATAACTACAGTAAACTAATAGCTGCACACACAGTGTCGTCTGCTACAAAATAAGGATTTTAGCCTCTTGACCAATCACTGACCTTATTTTTCCAGGTACAGCTATTAATAGATGCCTCAAAATTCATAATTTGACAGTAAGGGATAATGATTTTTGTTCAGAAAGTATAGAAAATACATTAATTTGTTTTTTAAATTTAAAAATATGTTTGCGTCAATTTTACTCATTGTCAAACCCATTCAAGATCCTGTTATAGGGACAATGTCTGTAACTTTTAGCCTATAAAACACAAAATAATTACGTTGACAAACACAACACACCAACCATTATTGAATATTAACTAAATAAAACCAAGATTGTTTGACGGAATTCAATAGGTACAAAATTATAAGTACCGCTTTGTGGGGTTGAACTCGTAACCCACATTAAAATTACACTCGCGGGTAATAATAGTTTATCGTCGCAATAGTCCAGTTTGCTACCGACTGAGCTAACCGGGTCAGATGTGTTACGTAAGAGATACAACCTATAAAAGCTAATGCGCTAATGGGTGTCATGTGATCAGCAGAAAATGTAAATAATGTGGGTCCCACATTATTTACAAATAATAAATAAAACTTTTTTTTTTAAACTCACAAATGTATTACTGCAGGCTTAACTGGGTCTATGCTAATGTTTTCATGGATACATTTCACTGAATAAAAGTCAGACAGTTATTTGGCTATGCTCAATATCTGCTTACTTACGGACAGTGTCCCTTTAAAACAAACCTTCAAATCAATTTTGGTGAAAATCTGAAAACGAACTAAGTTACTGTGTACTGTGTTACTGTGCTAACTATTACATGAAGTTATAAAGGTACACAATTTGAAAACAGAAGACCAGACACGTCACATTCCAGAACAAAGTAGTGAAATAGTATACTGTATGGTTTAAAATTTGTGAGTTGCCTCAAACCAAGCAGAAGGACAGAAATGTTCTGGACTTACTTTGTGATCTCTGGAGAGTCCCTGGCAATATTGGAAACAGCAAACGCTGAGGACTGAACCACTGCAGGCACAGGTGACTAGAAAATAAAGACATTAAAAAGTTAATAGATTGGGTAAAATGAGCACTTAGGTCATTCAAAACAGCATAAAATTACCATATCTTAAATATCAACCATTTCAAGGCAATTGTAAATGCTTGATCAATAAAACAATACAATATTTATGGGGATTTGTTTTGTGAACTGGATAATTTATGGTATTTGTCTCCCAATATACCACAAGGAGCTATACATTCCCCATGTATTTCTACCCTAGTCCTAAACACTGGTATGATAAGAATACTATAAGTGTTAGACATCTCCGGATTGGGATATTAATAAGTTTAAACGCGAATGCTAGGGTTTAGAATTTTGTCTTAGTGGTTTGCCATATCAGTCCCTATATCCATACCTTACACCCAATGCCGACTGATCTATCAGACAATAGTTACCTGCTAAACATGCTTGCCGCTTATCTCTATCAAAACATTAAATGTTGAATTGTTGAATACGTATTACGATATTATACAGAAACTGTTGTCTTCTACCTGTAGAAGTTTGACAAGTGGTGATACTATCCCCTGTGCATGAAGCATGCCCCTACACTCTGGTCCATCACCAGCCAAGTTACCAAGGGCCCAGGCACACTGATCCTGCAAAATGTAATAAAATTAATTTATAACACATTATTAGTGATATGCGATATTAAACTGTGTTATATGAACCTTAAGATATTGAATATCATTAAATAATTAATTAAATGGCAGTAAACACCGGGTAAATACACTGTTACTTATGATACGGTTAATTTAGACTTCCCACTAGATCTATAATGCATAATCATTTTATACGTCAAGCATTTTCAAAAAGAATCTTTTTGGTTAAATATAAAATGTTCTTAAGGAAAAGGAGTACAGCAATAATCAAGTAAAGTCGCAAGCTTGATTTTATTTTAAACTTACAGCATCTGTTTTCTCTTTAACACAACATCATTTAATAATGATTAATAGCTATTTGAACCGATATTTAAATTTTAATATATTGCACCAATAATATATTTAAAACAAAGAAAACTCCAAATTTTCCAAACTGCATTATAGATCTTTTATTTTATTACGCAAGCAGGTAATTTTCAGTCTAAATGACACTAGTTTAATAAATCAAGGTGCTAATTGTTAGTGACTGATGTTCTGTACCTGTAATGTATGGCTGCTGGAACTAAGAAATGTGATGAGGTATGGTGCAGCTGCCTTGACAACCGCCAGGGCATGATCATGGGTCCCTGCAGAAATGTTGGTTAGGCACCATGCAGCCTCATGTTGCAGATCTATGTCACTTCCTGTCAGCAGTCCCACAATGCATTGCAAGGAGTTCGACACTCTGGAATACCAACATAAATAGTTATAAAGTACTCTCCTGTGCGTCAGTTACAATCACGTAATTGTCATGGTTCACAGATATCTTACAGGTAGATGATGTTGCATTGGCCGGCCGGTTAGCTCAGTCGGTAGAACATCGGAACGGTAGTCCGAAGGTTGTGGGTTTGAGCCCTAATCTGGATGCACATTTTTCTAGCCCTGTAACATTTGACAATCTTGGCAGAGTCCGTGATTCAGTAAACTCCAAGAAACATGCAAATGATTCTCTGTACCCATGGAAATTCGAGGAAGAATTTCAATCTGAAGGGGGAGTATGTCACGGCTCATAGATATCTAACATGTAGATTAATGTTGCATTGGCCATCTGCTTTAATTTAAATAATAGCTCAGTCGGTAGAGCATTGTAACGGTAATCAGCTTTTGAGTCATTTTCAGGTTGATTCTTGGCACTGTTTAATCTCTGGTCCATTTTGACCATTCATTTATAAAGCATCTACCGGTATACTATGTATGTCCAACAATACGCAATATATCCGGACTTCAGAGAAATTGTTTTGTAAAGACTTGTATTAAAAACGTATTTTCATTGTGTAGTTTTATTGCTGTCCCTACATACTGAGAGGAAAAATTGTCTTTTTTTTTTGGTAGACCAGCAAAAATGTAACATTGTCTCACCAAACAAACAGTGGTAAATCTTCTTTTGTTATACTCACTTAAAGAATGCATCTATATACAGGGTACCCTGTGCACAGGCTTGTCGAAGTGTCCGCAAATCAGTGAGCTTGTCTTTACTGCCGTGCTGTAGTCGCTGTGTTACCGCTGCAACCTTTAACAAAATGGTGAATATTAGTAAGGCATGCATGTGAAAAATTTAACCACCACCCCCACATACCAAGTTTGGTATCTCAAAGTCTTATAGTATTGAAAATATGGCCCGGACAAGCATTCAAAAGGATGGATGGAAGGACAGGGTGCAAACCTATAGTCCCCCACCTTGACCGGTGGGGGACTTATTACAGGTGGGTCTATATTGGCACACCATTTCCTTCTGGCACAAAATGATTTTGATGTTTATAGACAGTTGTTTTTTTTAAAGGGACTACATTTAAAGAAACTAACCTGCCAAACAACAGCAAAATTACACTATACAAAATAATTTATCAAAACTCTATAGTGGTATTTAGGACATAGAATAATGTATAACAGGTATGTGCCATTAAAAGTATAGGTTCATTCACAGGTTCTTAAAATACCCGTGATCGAATAAACGTAAAATAAATTATGAGTTGGTAACTCCTATTTTGAACCATTTATACTGTGTCTATAGAGTTTGGATTCTCAAAATAATTATGTGTTATATATATGCATATACACCTCGTCATCATTAGGTTTAGAAATGGTGTACATCTGTTGTAAAAGTTGCCAGTTGATGGCGGGATAGGGACTTTAAATACCTAATGGTACATTTTTGGTATTCAATACCTGGTGATACATATGTCAGTGGTTGTATTACATCATGTGCAGGATGAAATGTCTTTCTTTTCCCCCATTACACACAGTATACAGATAAGGATAACTGATAGACATTCAAAAAATAAATCTTACAGTTTGGCAAGGTAACCTAATATAAATATACAAGTTCCAATGTGTACATTGACTTATTTAATTTTACTTAGAAGGTGCATCACAGCAAATAAATATGTATATATGCTTATTATAGGGGTATAAAACTTTTCTTTTCTTTTTGTCTTCTAGATGCATTATGTTTTGGACTAATTTGTCAATTTTTTTAATATATGATTCTTAAATATTCAAGTTGCGTAGAAAAATTAGCACAATTTCTTGAAGTTTTAAAGTCCACTTAATATTGGTTCATTCAATATACTGAATTAGGTGATCTTTTAATACAGGTGTTAATTGGAATTATGGAGTTTGGATACAGGGGATCTCTTAATACAGGTGTAAATTAGAATTATTTAATTTATTCTGGTAAATTAGAATGGGATCTCTTAATACAGATGTAAATCAGAATTATCGAGTTTGAATACCGGTACAAAGTGATCTCTTAAAACAGAAGTAGGATGATCGAGTTTGAATAAAGCTAGTCTATTAATACAGGCCACTGAATCATATGTGTGACAAATGTAACGTAAACAAGTTACTCACCAGTTCCACAGTGAAATCATGTTCTGTGTCCTCATCCTGGTTCTCATCAAATCTGAACCGCTTTGAGCTCAGAATCTTCTCACGCTTTTCTTTACGTAAACCTGAAAATGTAAACATTTCAAAGAATAGCCAGAGCACTGCAAACAGTACATAATATACCCACCAGAAGTCCTACAGTGGAGTACCCACATAAATAATATATGCAAAAAGGCCAACTCAACGCTAGGCTTTCTAAGAAGAAACTTAAAGAACTGCCCACATGAATGTCGGAAGCTAGCATACATCACTCTAGTCCGCTCAACCCTCGAATATGGCTCCTCTGTCTGGGACCCGCATCTCCAAAAGGATATAAACATCTTGGAAAAAATTCAACGCCAAGCTGCTAGGTTCATCCAAAAGGATTATAAGTCGCGAGATGATGGCTGCGTGACCAAAATGCTGCAAGATCTCACCCTACCGACACTTCAGCATAGGCGTGAATTCAACCGAGTTGTCTACTTATACAAGATAGTGGGGGGTATGGTACCGGCAATAGACACATATGATTTTTTAGTCAGTCAAAGACCTAAAAGACTTATAAAAGCCAAGCAATTCTCAGATTTTGAATCTAAAAACATTATTGAGCGACAAGTAACAAACAATTCAAAGTGCTTTGTGATAGATAACGCCAACACTGATCAGTACAGGAACTCATTCTTCGTAAAAACAGTGATTAAGTGGAACCACCTGGACGAGAACACTATCGGCGCCCAAACAGTTGAGGGATTAAAATCGTCCCTTTCTAACTGTTACTAAGCTCGCGCACTCTCCCCGAAGTTATATACCAGTATTGGTCCTACTTCGTACCCATACAGATACAGATACAGACAGTATTATGTATTAAATTTAAAGAAAAAGTTGACCTTGACCTTTCATCTATTAACCCGTAAATAAAGGGGTCTTACTTATGTAAAGTTTCAAGTTTGTAGGTCAAATGGTTTACAATTTACATCCTGATTTTTTTTTTCTCTGAGCTCTCCCTCAGTGCTTTGAGCCACTATCTACCAGTTGCTATTATGCCGTTATTGGCCCTGCATCGTAAACATCCATCTCCAGACTCAGGTTGACCTTATACTACTTGACTTCTCTAAAGCTTTCGACATGGTAAACCACGAAAAACTCCTGTATAAACTTCACTATTATGGTATCAGAGGAAATACTCTCACTTGGATTAAAAGTTTTCTAGATAACAGATCACAATCAGTCGTCAGTCGTCATAAATGGCACCCAGTCAAATACCATCCCTGTCTCGTCTGGCGTACCTCAGGGCTCTGTCCTAGGTCCCCTCAGGGCTCTGTCCTAGGTCCTCTTCTTCTCCTTATCTATATTATTAACGACTTACCAGATCATGTTCCAGATCATGTTAAATCCTCTAAAGTCCGCTTATTTGCAGATGACAGTGCAATCTATCTATCTCTAACGGTTTCAACTCATTCGCGTCTCCTTAAGCAGGACTAAGAACAACTAGAATGCTGGGAATCTAAATGGGATATGCAATTTAATCCTTCAAAATGTCAAGTAATTCAAATCACCAAACGCAAAACAGTAATAAACACACAATACTGCCTACACAACACTACATTAGAAACAAGTCTCATCAGCAAAATATCTAGGGGTAAACATTTCAAATGATCTGACATGGAATAAACACATTGACTCAGTCACCAACTAAGCAAATAGGACTTTAGGCTTTCTGAGGCGTAATATTAAGGTACATTCAGAGAGCCTGAAAGCAACCGCATACAAGACACTTGTCAGGCCCCAGCTTGAGTACTGCTTCACAGTCTGGTCACCGCACACATCTACATGCATTGACCAACTTGAATGTGTACAAAGACAAGCTGCTCGCTGGGTCAAACATGACTATGCCAGAACATCCAGTGTCACAAATATGTTGAACTCCCTAAACTGGAGACCTCTTAACCAAAGAGGTATCAACCAAAGACTGGTAATGCTAAATAACATCTTCTTTAACCATGTTGCCATCCCATGGGAAGATAATCTAAAATTAAATCTTGTCAGTTGACGCGCGTCAAGTCTAGGTCCCCAGCAGGGGTTTGACTTATTGGAAGATAGATAGATAGATAGAAGTATCCGAAATACTACTCTATCCGACGGTATCTACACTTACCATTTGTGCAAAGATATAGGTATTTACAGGGTGTCAGAAAAAATATCAACTACTTTTAAGTAAGGATCATGTTGTATTGACTTACACACATCTTCCTGTCTTCTTTTATCTTTAATTTCTCCAACTGAATCAACTTTGTGTTTAAATTTCGCTTGGTGATCCATAACCGGAAATGAGCGAATAGAGTTACTTCCCATTTCCGAAAACCACGACAATATTTTCCTGGTAATTATTTCCTTCTGTTTTATAGCTTATGTTTACAAATTAACAATTGATGCCTTCATTTCAAAGTGTACGTAAGTTATATTTTTAAATATATAGCTACGACTTTGCCAGCAATGCGCGTAAAGATTTAGTATAATGGGTTTTCGAGGTACACATGTTTAATGTTTGATGCTGTTTTAGATAGTAGGCCATTTGTGTTTGGAAAAAAAAGAAGAAGATATATCAAAGACATCCTTATCATTTAGATACGTGCATTTCCATCCATCATCCAGATTTATTACTTTGAACATCCCCAATATCTTATCTCCTGAGACCAACTCGTCATGCCCACCCACTTTCATACATGTTAATAATGTTTAAATCACACCAAAGTCACCAGTTATGTAAATCTCTAGCAGTACTCATTCTTTCTGGCAACAAGCTGCCTATGGCTACTGTTATGCTTACAGTCTTAAAACAATTTTAAACAGGGTGTGAACAGCATCAGCCATTCCATCCCTTGCAATGTACTATGACTGCTTGATACAATAACTATAATGCTTTTAACCTGTTTTATTTTTGTAAATTCACAGTAAAGCTATTTTTGACAAATGTAACACTTCATCGCTTTTACACCACATTTTTGTTCACGTATTTACTTTCAAACTGTTAACATTTAGCCGACGCAGTACTGCACAATTATACACCACATACCTAATAACAAATTTATGTATTAATTATAATGTATATAATGTCTGTGTGTGTATGTACCAGCTGCAGGATATATAGATAGATACATAGGGGGCAGTATCAGTGTTGGGATGTAAAATTATATAATTATATAAAATTAACAAAATATTTTATTTGTTGGTTGAAAACAAACATATTTAAAGTTTCCTGAGTAAATATATAAAACAAATAATATTATCCACTGTTTTACATGACATTTTGTACACTCAGTATAAATATGCTATATATGCATACTTGTCTGTTTAGAATCGCTGAAAATGGAGGAAAACACCAAACCTCTAGATGAAAATAAGTCGCCACTTTCCCTATTTGAAGAAAATGCATCGCAGACTGAGGTAAAGACTGAAACCCAGTTGGAAGTAAAGCCCGAAACCCAGTTGGAAGTGAAGACTGAAACACAGATGGAGGTAAAGACTGAAACACAGATGGAAGTAAAGCCCGAAACCCAGTTGGAAGTGAAGACTGAAACACAGATGGAAGTAAAGACTGAAACACAGATGGAAGTAAAGACTGAAACACAGATGGAAGTAAAGCCCGAAACCCAGTTGGAAGTGAAGACTGAAACACAGATGGAAGTAAAGACTGAAACACAGATGGAAGTAAAGACTGAAACACAGATGGAAGTAAAGCAGTCTTGTGCTCTGAATTCTGCTGCAGATTCCAACACAAATGAAACAACAGGGTCACAGTATGCAGAGCCGGATGAATACATGTACACAAAAAGAGAAGGCTTTACTTCAGAAATATACAAAATTTCTGTCACCAACCTGCCAAAAATATTTGGATTTAAAGTAAGAATCACTTCCTTTTAATTGCCTTAGATTTATATTGTTGGTGTCTATGAATCAGTGTCCTAAATTAAACAGAAAGTCAAGTTGTTTTTTAAATACATTTAATTCTGTTATTATTTATGTAGACATACTGTACCAGTGGTTCCTAGAAGTATATAAATATAATAATCCATAAATGCATTTAAACATAGCGCTTACTGTAATACGAGCCATTAATGTATATATCGGGTAATCCATAAATGTACTTTAGCATAGTTTTAAGTAAATTTCATACAAGCCATTAATATATTTAAACACTGTAGTAAATTACAAGCCATTATTTCTTTTAAACTGAGAAGTATATACCTTTAATTTATTCAAACTGAGAAGTAAATATGTACCATTAACAGAGAAGTAGATCATGCCATTGATTTATTTAAACACAGAAGTAAATACATGCCATTAATTCATTTAAACAGAAAAGCAAATACATGCCATTAATCTATTCTACCATTAAACACTTTCATCAGTAACTAGCCTTCAATTTATTCTGGCATTTTTATTTGATATTTTAGGAATTCAAGAAGAAACTCCTCCAGTTAGACGTGAAGCCTGTCAAGATGAAGGTGTGGAAAGACATCTGCTTTGTAACGTTCAGGTATCTTGTCAGTGTACTGTTTATAGGAAAAACATACTTTTTGTTCGGAAAATATGAAATGCTCGGTACATAATTAGTTTTATATTGAGGATCTTACATGAGTACTCATTCATTACTGAATTTATTAAACGAGTTGGCAAAATGATATAATACGAGGCTCTTGCCGGGCATTATATCCGATTTGCTGACGAGTTTAATAAATTCAATCGTGAATGAGAACGAATGTTAGATTCTATTTATTACATAACTTATAACGTCACATTATGTCAGAAAACGTACATTAACCTGACCTCCATGACATCATTAACTTTATGTTATACCACTAGTGGAATATCGAAAATATTGAATGGCGTTATTACACTCCAACACCACATGTTATGTGATAAAACATGTTATTGTATTGAAAAAGCATGCTATCAACAATAATTATGTTTGTTATATATTATACACAGCTTTCACAAAGAAGTGGGGGCTATATAGGAATCACGCTATCCGTAACACATTCTTGTCGCGTTGCATGCTGTCCTGTTGTGTACCACATTTTTATTACTTGCATTCATCAAACAGTTTTGCATGGGTTGTTCCGAAACTTCATATACACATAACAGCTGATGACCTTATGTCCCTCTAAATCACCCATTGTTGATTGCCTAATTTATTTATACAGACTTATGGCCCTTTGTTGGACTTTAAGCGGTGTATCATCACCTTCAGTGATAGTTCACGTTTGACATGTCCAATCTTCTTTGACTATATAGTTTATTTAAATACATTTATACGATTGTAAAATGTTACTTATATAACATATAATAGGATTATCACTAGAGCACCTAACATGATCTGGAAGTTTGTATCACCTCGAGTGGACATGCCATATCTGATCTCACGAGAAGCTGTAGCATATCCATATCTGTAGCCTGGAGTGTGATCCTGGAGATATGGTATATATATCCCAGGGCTTTTTTACCTTATATAACAGAGGCCTGTTAAGGGCCTCTTCCTAACAGAGAATTGGACTGTTTTTTCCCAACTGTGGTAGAAATATTTCCCAATCGGAAAACAGCAGTCTCTCAGAATTTGAGAAAAAGCATGAATTCAGCAGTGTATTTTTGTCTGCTAAGTAAATTCCAACTTGGAAAAGTTAATAATTATGGTAAATAATGGATGACAATATAAATAAAGTATATTAATGTCATATTTACTTAATTTATGAAACCTTGTATTTTTCCCAAAATGAGAAATAAGCGCGTTCTTTTTTCCCAAAATGGACAGGCCTGGGCCTTTTCCCAATTTTGTGGAAAAAAGCCCTGTATCCGCAAAAGGTGATGCTACTTCCAGAACACTTACACTAGTAATAATCCTTTTATTAATACCTGCATAAGAAAGCTCGTAACATTTCAATACTAATTTGTAGACTAGTTTGTTTACACAGGTAGTTGACGAGGTCACATGATATCGATATCATACAAGGTATTTTTAGTAGTATAGTGAAACAGATTCAGAAAACCTCTAGAGGTCATACAGGGTTTTGTATTCATTGTAGTGTTGGATGATAAAGTGTTAAGTTTCTCTCTATTCTACAGATGTGAAGAAGACAGAGAGGTAGCTCTGAAAAAGATTGATGGACTGAAGTTTAAAGGACAGGAGCTCCAAGCTGTGGTATGTACAGGGTCATTAGCGGCTTCGTATATTGTCTCTATGGCTGAATGGTTAGCATCGTGTTGTAAACATTCACCTCTCACTGCTGCTCGACTTGTAAGTGAGGAATTGTCAATTCTTACGGATGGCGGGATGTGCATACAGTACTGGTTATACCCAGGAAAAGTAGGTGGTGGGTGGTCTGCCATCACCACAAAAAATCGACCGTCATGATGTATGATGTAAAACACCAAACAAACAAAATATTGTCAAGAGCCCCACACCTTTAGAATCAGAAAATTTGTTAATAATCAGAAAATTTGTTATTGTCCCTTCGCCACCTGATGGCCGAAAAAAACAAACTGATTTGGATTTTATAGTCGCACCAACAGCTATGGTCAAATGGCGACTTTCCAGCTTCCATTGATAGAGGAAGGACCTAGACACCTCTCTGAGCAATTTTTGTGCATGGATGAGCACCTGGGTAAAACCACTGACTTCCAGCAAGCCGGCTGGATAGCTTCCTCACATAAAGGAGGGCTGGCATGGCGCAGTCGGTAGCGCGGCTGTTTTGTAACCGGAGGCCCCAGGTTCAATCCTCCCTGGTGCCATTGAATTCTGTCGGTGTGTTCTTGGGCAAGACACTCTCCCTTAGCCCCGTCCGTCAGATGGGAACGTAAACCGGGTGGTCCCGTGTATTGGTCTATCCTCCAAGCATGTTAAAGAACCATAGGAATCTGTTCAATAATAAGAGTAGGGCAGGTTCCCGGATTCCTTTGTAACCTTCCCCTCTCTCTGGGGCGACTCTAAATAACCTATACTGTGTTGATGAGCCGTTAAACAACATTTAGCCCCGATATAAGAACGACTCTACCTCGGGAGAAATTTCCCGTATCCGAGGGAGATATTTTCAGTATCTCAAAAACACTGGTTATTAAACAATATATTACATAATTTAAAATGAAATTTATTAATATTTCTAATGATTCACGCCTTTTTACACCAGTTTGCACGAGAACGCCAAGACGACGTTACGTCATACAAACAAAACAAGTGGAATCGGAACTCTTCGTTAATTTCCGTAATCGGTATTTCCTAGTGGCGGAATCTGACGAAAGCCAAGCAATTTTCTGTACTGTGAAATATCTCCCAGTGGGCCCAGTGGGAGATATTTCACAGTAGAGCAAACAAGTAGATATAGCTTTTCTATTCCCAGTATTTCCTATACAAATCACAGACAAATATGTAATATATGTTATTATGGCTGCAAATGTAATTTCCAAATCACAGGTGTCCATTAGCAAAATATGTTTTAAATATGCATACATTTTGGTGATAACAATGTAAATTATATATCATATTAAAGATGGTGTGATTTTGAAAAGTATATAACTACATGTACGAAAAATAATGGGAATTTGAGGCAGTGTATTCGTTATGGAAACCAATGAATATTACACTATAAGTAGTTTGAAATTTCAATAGTTTATCACATAAATAGATAATATTAGTATAATTACACATTCAGTGTATCAGCCTGTCAACCATGCGGCCTTGTTTTGCACAGCCAAAATTAAATGAGGATGGAGTAAAATAAAAGTGTTTTTTACTAAACAACAATTTCTCTCTTACTTTCTCATTGCACGTGATAGTAAATTATTTTGCACACCATCTTTGAATATTTTCACATCCAAGTCTTATTTCTATGCAATTCACTGTTCACATTTCATATGCAATATTAACCAAAAATATGTTTTTTAGCCAGCAAGGCCTGCAGCAGACCCATTGATGAGAAAAAGAAAACAGGAACAAGGTATATTACTCCTTTTTTTGTTCAGCCTTAAATAGTTGTGTTTCGTTAAGTTTTCACTTAAATATCATATTAGGTAATCAATATT
The DNA here is from genome assembly GCA_037043455.1 of Cyrtodaria siliqua. Taxonomy (NCBI): domain Eukaryota; kingdom Metazoa; phylum Mollusca; class Bivalvia; order Adapedonta; family Hiatellidae; genus Cyrtodaria; species Cyrtodaria siliqua. The sequence continues at coordinate 2,089 of JAWPHD010013489.1, read as the reverse complement.
TCATAGCTGATAAAGAGTTAATTCTCTCTGGCTTGTCAGAGTATAACGGTACCGTTTGTAACTCCTCTCGCACAATTTTTCACTTACCTGCGATGGAGGCACGGTGTTGACCAATCAAACGCATTATAGGTTTCAAGTTGAAGCAGAAATATTAATGGTTTATCATTCGATCGATAATTGATGTGACATGTGATCGGTCAAGTTAAAACTAAGCACAATATGCTTGCAATTAATCAGGGCCTGGTTTTATGAAACAACTTACAACAATTTCTTAACTTCTTTACTTTGATTTACAATTGGCAAATGAACTTGATTTCATTTTCTTATACATTTGATAATTCTGCAAATAATGCACTCATAATTGTCTACATTGACTGCTTAGTGCAAAAATGTGAACAGTTTTAAAATTTGGGACTTATTGTAAGATGTTTAATAAAACAGGGCCCAGTTTCAAATGAATAAAATATCAGTTAATAAATGGTATTCAAAGATCGGTTAGCTTACTCCTTGGTTTAAATGTAAACTTTCAAAGTACATTTTCTCATAAAAATATGTTTGGTACTACTAAAAGTTTTTAATTTGCATTTCTTCTTTAATAACATAATGCTTTCACATGGTCAATTTCTGGTAGAAATACTGATTTATCAGAAATTGAGAGAGATTTGAAATTTTGACAATGCTGGGTTAACCGATCTTTGAACAACTGGACCCTGGACATTAAAGCCTGCTCTAAAATATCTACTGGGCATGCCCACACTTATTCGTCACAGGATTTAATCAGAGGTACAACTGCGGGACCTCTGTCACTCTGAGATGTGAGATTGGAGGTAATGGTGTCAATGCCAAATTAAAAAAAAACAAATAATTATTTTTGGGAAGTTAACTCAGCGATTTTTCTACCCTTTTGGAATTTGGGCCAAGGGCTGTTCGAAATGGGTGGAAAACGTAAGCCTTAAGCTACGTGGTTAGAGCGCTCAACTCCTAAAACATACAAAATTGAATAAATGGAGTGTTTATTACACCATATGTGCAACTTGACTCAACATGAAAGTTTGTTCTTAATTGTGTTCTTTTCAAAACAGTTATTAGCTATGTTTCTTTTCTGAACAACCTTTTTGTGTGTTTTTTGAACAACACAGAAAGTTTCTATGATTAACATATTATTCACGCAGAAAAAGGAGAACATGGTAGCGATGAAAAGAAAAGTAAGACAGAAGATGATGGGCTAACACCCACTGAGAGGTAGGATATTTCATACCTAAGTGTGTTTGTAATTAACCTTTGGATGTAGTTTTCGACAGACCTGGAGTACAACCAACTCTTTTGACATTCATGATCTTTTTTTTTTTGTAATAAACTATTTTATTTCATCATTTGGTACATGACATGTTATTACAATTCAGTACATTATAAACATAGATGAAATAATTTATGTTTATGGTTAAGAGAGTTTTAAAAGAAAGAAAAGGAGGAAGATGATAAAAGAGGAGGATAGATTTATATAAAAATCAGTAGAAAGAGATAAGAAGGAAGTGTTTACCAGCAGGTGAAAAGGACAGTAATAAGATGGAAAAGGATAGAACAATAGATAATGCTTTCCCTTTTTATGTCTGTAAAGTTGTTTGTCTATTTCTTTAAGTTTGATATATGCAATAATAATACGTATAATATATTAAAACATAGTGTACGTCAGTGGTCTCAGAAGTTTTGCCATTTTTTATCGTGAATTTCTAGTTTATCTCGGTTCATAGCTATTTGTCGTTCGATTTCAATTTGTCTATATAAATAGTTTTTATATCTGAAAAACATTGGCACTGTTTTTAAACATTTGTTTGTAAAAATAAATGTTTTGCGCTAATTATAATGAAATTTTTTACATTTACCATGTCTCCTGTTTTTTCAATTCCGAATGGATTGTTCTTAAGTCCAAAGGTAAGTTCAAGTGTATGCTCTTTAGATATAAGGAAAGTTCTGACCAGAAATGTTGTGTATGCATGCATTCCCAGAAAAGGTGGTTTACTGATTCTATATTCATATTACAAAACACACAGATTTGAGTTGACCATCTTGAATGTAAGTTGCATTTTCC